>JAEIIF010040515.1:0-10843 GCA_018874455.1 Drosophila trapezifrons
GGGCACATTGAAAATTCCGCGCCACAACGACTATGTCAAATGACGTAATTTGACAAAGTGTGCTATCGATAAGTAGCAATCGGCATATGCAGAGGGAGGTATCGATAACGCCCGGTTTTAAGGTATCAAATTTGAATCTGAAGAGTCATTTTTATATTCTTAAGTTTTGTAATACAAATTAATGTCTTGCCCTCCCCTTAACTAATTAACTTAACCTAGTGGCTGCTCTCTAGACGAGAATAATACAGATTCCTGAGCCCCGCTGACAAGCTTCAACGTGGCCTCCTGGCGACGCCTCCATCCGCGCACATGTTCCGCTCGCCAAGACAGGCCGCGTAGCCGAGGGCGTGCGGGATAAAGTGCTGCTCATAGACTCCGGTAAAGAGCTGGGCGTAGGGTCCACTGGCGAAGACGGCTACGTCGTCGCCGCCATGGGTCTCCGACTCCAAAGGCACGGTGCTGGGGAACATAAAGTCCTTGTTCTTCATGTTGATGGCCCGCAGATTCTTCCTTTTCACCGCTCCTCCCTCCCTGAGATAGTTGCTATCGTAGCCGGGGCCGTTGGCATAGCTGAGGGTGGCATAGGGCAGATCATCCGACGCCAGTTGTCCGTCGTTGATCCCAAAGATGTCGTTCTTCCGGCTGGAGTAGCCCGCCAGCGACATTGTGTGGGAGTGATCCGAAGAGACCACAATCAGGGTGTCATCGGTGCTGGTGTGAGTTCTGGCGAACCTTACCGCCTTGTCGAACTCCGCCGTCTCGTCGATAGCCCGCAGGGCCAAGGTGTCGTGGTGTCCGTGATCGATGCGTCCACCCTCCACGAACAGAAAGTAGCCACGTCCGGCGCTCTGGCGCTCCAGCACGTTCATGGCCACCTGCGTCATCTCCTCCAGCGTAGGCTGGTCGCTGGGATTGGCGTCCAGGTGGTAGGCCATGTGGTAGGGCGCAAACAGACCCAGCACCCGCGAGGTGTGATTGGAGAGGTCAAGCAACTGCCTCCGGTTCTCCACGTAATGGGCGCTGTTTGTGTGCTGGCTCTTCCACTCTTCGATGAGATTGCGTCCGTCCAGGCGGCGTCCAGGAGCTCCACTGCTATCCGTGACGCTCTTGGGCAGGAAGTTCTCCCGGCCCCCGCCCATGATCACGTTGAGCTTCTGACCCACGGGACTGTTTATCAGCTGGACAGCGGCGTCTGGACAGAGGCTGGGATCTCCACCATCTCCCACGACCTCGGCATCGTTCTCCCAGTTCCGGTTGGCCAGGTGCGCATAGACTCCAGCCGGCGAGGCGTGTGTGACCGACGTGGTGGTCACTAGGCCGGTGGCCATTCCCTGTTTCTGGGCCCAGGCCGCAATGGAGGCCACATGGTGAGAGTGCTGCGCCTGCGCCTGGCAATCCTTGAACTGCACCGCCGCACTCACACCGATCGTGCCGTAGTTGGCCTTGACGCCACCCAGATAGGCGGTGGCCGTGCAGGCCGAGTCCGCTACTTGCATGTTGGCGCAATAGGTCTTGCTCAGACCCACATAGGGGAACTGCTCGAAGGCGAACTGCTTCTCCTCGCCGCCCAAGTACACCCGACCGGCCGTAATCGTTGGTATGGACATGCCGTCGCCGATGAAGAGCATCACGTTGCGGGCCAGCTGGGTGTTGAGCCTCAGCTTGCTCTCCAGCTGCTGTTCTAGGGTTTGGGCCGCCAGTCCCTGCCAGTATTCGGCGTAGCGCTCCTCGGCCTTCATCGCATCGAAGACGATTTGGGGCATGGCCCGCTTGGAGCGGCCTCCCAGGGGGCTCGAACCCACCAGAGAAAAAACTGGATGCATCCGCCTCTCGGACTCGTGGGAGGTGGCTATTAATTACAGGAAATAGTACAGTTGGTTGTTAGTTTTCTGCGTTGATCTCTGTGACCTCTTGAAACACCTACCTCCTCCGCTGACTAGAGCACCCAGGCCGAGGCACAACAAGAAGAACTGCAGCCTCATTGTTATGGGGATTATTATTGAGCTGAGCTGAGCTGAGCTGGCTGTACGTTGCCCGGCACGTTTCCTCCGGCACTGATAGTTGGTTAGCACGAGACCTGCGATATTTATAGCATTCTCGGCGCAGGTCCGAGATTTCATAACGCGGTTCTGCCGCCATCGACCTGACCGCCGGCTGATAAAGGAAAACACAAGCTGCCTTCGGAGTTCGCCGGCTTGGTTTTCTATAAAGGGAACAGGGCACAGTGGAACCTTCTTAAGGAGATACCTGACTTGGCTGTACTGAATGTTTAGGAAGTAAATTTTTGGATTATTTAGGAGCTTGGGAGTTCAAAGCGTACTCATTTTAATATTTTAATACATAATTCTGAAGGTCCTTAATCGATATTAAACATAATAAACCATTTAACATCCTAAATATATTTATAATTTTCAGATTATACACTTTGAGCTCCATAAGATTGCTAATTCGTTTATTATTTATGCAAATTACAAAATATATCAGCCATATTTTAGGCATTTAAATTGTGTAATACTTTACATCCTATAAAATGGTACTTAGTATATGCGTAACTTTTTTTAAGGTCTTAAAAGCTGCTAAACGAAAAAATTAGTAAAAGAATGTAAATATTGCCTAGCAAATTCAAAATTAAATTCCAAACCAACCCAATCGAGTCCTCACTGTAATTGTTATTTGAAAAACTGATGTTTTTCAGCGTTGCCTCGTTATCATCAAGAGCCGGCCGTCGTCTGCCTGCCTGCCCCGTGTCTGTCCATCGGATCTCAGTGCGTCTGCCTGCCGCATCCGCCTTCCCTTTCAACACGCGAGTTCTTCACGTGATCGCCACCTCCCTCTCTATCACCTACTGTTGTTGTTGCCGTGCCCGATTTCATGCTTCCAGTTAAGTCATAAACGCAGCCTAATTACCCCGAGATTTCCAGGGCAGGAAGGCAAGTGATTTGAAAACGCGCGCGCCAGCATCCGAGAAACCGCTGTGAATGGCAGATCTGCGGGATGGAGGCTGGCAATGCCTGGCGAGGAGATGGCACAAGCGCTGTGAATGGCAGATCATAAAAAGCTAAACTCCTATGATAACGGCTATTTTAAGCTTTTTAAAAGCGATTATTGGGCTATTTTATAGCTGTTGTTCTGAGCCCTTTAAGTGTGACCTCTTGCGGTAGAGGAGAAAATCCGCTTCCTTTTCTGGCCAATTTCAGCATTATGATCGGATAATCAAACGAGCACACTGCACTTTTCCCGCGATTTAATTTAATATTTGAATAGCCATTTTATTAGTTACCTTATTTAATAAGGTGGACATTCGAGTACTGGAATATATTTAATAAAATTATGCCAGTTGGGTTTAGGAAATAGCTATAATTCCCCGCTAGCCGCTATTCGGATCAAAACATTGAGCAAGTAGTATCTGCTTCTCGCTTCTGCGCATATCTCAGAGTGCGAGAGCGTCTCACAGTTCTCAGCATCGTCCATCGGCATCCGTCGGTCCATTGCTCGGATGCTGAGGGAGAGCTTCTGCTTTGGCAGCGCGCACTTGGCCAAAATAGTTGTTGGTTCGCATGCAAAACGTTAAAATCGCATTAGCTGAAAGACATTTTTATACCAACGGCGCGATTTTTAATTTTTTCTACACTAACAACAACACAAAATAATACAAAAAATAGACAAAGTAGATGACGAAAAAGTAATAAAAAACAAAAGAAGCGATAAAGCATAGCTAAACTAAACTTTTAACGTTCAAAACTCGATGCGTATACACAAATATAAATAAATAAACGCGTGTATATATGATGTATACATATAATAAATGATATTTCAATAATTTTCAACAAAACAACAAAGGTCTGTGCTAAAAAAAGAAAAACCAATGAAAGTGCTGGTGAAAATCAAATAATTCAAGAAACGAGTCGATCGAAAAGCAGAGCTCAAGAGCTGCTCCCCCCGCATTGATTTTTGTAACTTTTTCGTTCTTGGCCAAAATAGTTGACAGCTAAAATCTCTCTAAAAGTTCTAAAGTTTGGCGAATTCTGTGCTTCTGTGCATTCGTGTGTATAACAACTGAGGATGAAATGCAAGGACTTTCGGGGCTTCTCCCCTTTTTTTCCGGTGGCAAGATGGTATTAAAAAACATAGAAGATGTAATGCCACACACGAAAATTCATACATAATACAATACAGTAAATTGCTAACTGTGTTTCGGCCATCATCTCTCCTGCTCGCTCCTCGCTCGCTCCCTCGCAGGACTCCCTCTGTGTGTGTGTGTGCGTCGGGATTATGTGACTCTGCGTATATACATATCTACAATGTCGGGGCGGTGGTGTTGTTAGGGGGGAGAGGGAGGAGAAGGATATACAATGTACTAGGCTTACATATGTATATATATCCTATAGTAACCATAGCCAAGTCGGACGCCCAGCTGGCTGCCATAGTTTCACGTTTTGTGCTTGTGTTCGCGAGTGTGTGCTTTACTATCATCTCGCATGGGGGTTCCCCCGTGCGCTTAATCCCCTGGAAAGCATGATTTTAAATTAAAGCCTCGCTCATCAGAGTGTGCAATTCCTGCCTTTAAAGGCGAAATACATAATTTCTGGTGGTCTCACAACAATCGGGACAACTTTCAATTGCCTTCATTGGCAGTTAAAACGAAAGTTATCAGCCAACAACAACAACAACAACCCAGAACAGCAACAAAAACAACAGCGGCAACAACAATAATATCAGCAGCAACATCGCAGCTTCAGCGATGACAACGACAACAACTCAGAAGTCAAACACGAGACAACAACAACCACAACAACAACACAAACACAATTAAATAACAACCAAAAAATAAAAGTAGCCAAAAACTTTGCCAAGAGACACACACACACACACACACCCACTGTACACAAACAAGTTGCTGTGTTGTTCGTGCTCCAAAAGGGGCGGCAGGGGGTGTGGCCGCTCAAACTTTTAACATAGTAGCCCACATACACTCGCACACACACAAAAGTACGCCCGTAAATTTTCGCACAAAAAAAAAATGGAAAAAATAACGAAAGAAAGAAAGAAAAATGAGGAAAAACAGAAAGCAGCAAAGAGAAAAGGAATCGAAGCGAAGGATACGTGAGGGATGGGGTGGCGTCGGGGGTGAGGGGTTGGGAGGATGCCAAAGGACGATTGCACACTGTGTCAATTCCGTAACAACATTCGGAACGCTTTAATGGAATGTACCCGTATCTGACAATGCCACTACAATGTACCAATAATGAGTTTGTCAGCATGTGTGTGTGTTGTGTGTGTGTGGGTGGGTGGTTGTGCGTGCTACAGTGGTGTGTTACAGAAAGTTTAGAATTCTAAAATAAAGTTAGAGAGAAAGGCCATGAATTTGAATTCCCTATAAAAGTTTTGTCGTAAAATTTAAGGCACACAAGGGGCCTCTGCAGCATCGGCGCACTTACCGCTTACGTTGCACTAGAATTCCCAACGGGGTCTAGCGGTGAAGGTATTTGAAGGTATTTACGCTGATTGTTGAAGTTAATCAGCATCGTATACTGATGAGGAAGAGGTGGCTGTTTTCAGAGACAGGTGTACATCAAAGCCGGTATCTTGTTTTTGATAAGACTGATTAATTTGATCATGTTTTCCTATCAGGTCGAGGCGGCAGTATTCTTTTTCTAGTTAATAGTACATTTTTTTAAAGTATAAGAATTTCTTATACATTTTGATGCTTTATTTAATGTTTATTAGATTTAATGCAACAAAATTCTTCCTCTGACTTACGCCAATAATAATAAAATGTATCATTGCTACCAATACACGTTCTTCATTTTAATTAGAAACAAATTCGGAGAAATATTTTAATAGTGTCTTTAAAAGGCCGAAATAAATTAATCTGAATGATGTTTGAGAAGATCTGTGACAAATTATAAAATATTAAAGCATTAGAAGATAACTATTCAATCTATATGAGTGTCAGAGCATAATAAATAAGAAATAAAAAGATTGTTAAAGCTTTTAACTGATTTTTTTCACATTAATAGCTTAATAAACATCTTAGACTGCACAATACACTCCTGGAATCAATTGTAATATCTTTGTAAATAATTTTTTATACATTTACAAGTTAACATTTCGATTCTGAGGACTTTCAAGGCTAATTTCGTAACAAAATTCTCCGGAATCCATTCAATTATTTCTTCTTCAATGACGAATATCCTGTGATTCCTGGAAACAATTAGATTATTCCCACAAATCATCCTTTTGACTCTGCATAGAAATTCCTGGGAATTCCCCCATTTAATTTGATGATTTCGCCATTCCGGCCCATTGTACATCATCAGCGAGCATTGTTGCCAGAGAGCCAGAGTGGCAAAAGGATGCGCGATGCGGGACGCACGAACGGACGGCACGAGCGCACGACTGCTTGCCTCTGCCCCTCGCTCTCTCTCGCAGTCTCTCTCTCTCTCTCTCTCGTTCTATCTTCATCTCCATCTCCGAGCTGGAGGGGATCGGGGCAAACCCACCCCCAGCCCCCGAAAGCACGCGCTCCAGCAGCGAGTTAACTTTGACGTTATGCTGTAAGCGTTGGGTGCTTCGTTTAAATGAGTGCTCGTTGAATGTGTGAGTAATTGGAGGGATGCTGGCCCAGGGGGGCTGGGGGCTGGCGCTGGTGGTGGGTTCGTGGGGGAGGCTTACAGGATGGTTGCTCGGAATGGAAAAGCAAACGACAACAAGCAAAACATTGATGTTACTGGAGGAGCTTGCCAGCAGACGCTGGCTGGCTTTTATAGTTCGCCAAAGGAGTGAAATGGCGCCATCTGAAGATTTATGCATGTATTTGTGTGTGCGCTGGGTGTGCTATGTGTGTGTGTGTGTGTGCATGGGAAATTATGAAAGCATTTATGTTTGAGTTTGAGTAAACATGACCACTGGCGGCTGGGCGGGGGTTGTTTTGGTCGCCTGGCCCACACTGCGTATGAGTGTTTTCGTTCATGCACATCCATACATATATGCATGTATTTGCGGTGTATCTCTGTGTCGCAGTCGCTTATTTGTATGTGTATGTGTGTGTTTATGCTGGCCTGTTTGCTCACCTTCACTGCAGTTGCTGATTTTGAGGCCGCAGCATATTGTTAATGGCCTTCCATCTCCTCCAGCACGCCACGCCGATGCCGATGATGAGGAGGACGTGGCTGAGGCTCTCAGGGCGGAGGCCGTCAGCCAGCGCAGTGCAGCGCTGACCTTCACCCATTTAACGGCACTTAGCCGTTGACAAACCGACCGAAAGTTGAATGTCATCGCAATTCATTTGCCATTTTTCGTTGCCCACACGGCGGAAAATAATAAATTATACGCCATTCCGTCGGGTTTTAGGATTGTTGGGATTGGAATTATCCAGGAAGATCATGACTTCATTGATTACTCTAATATCCTAATAAATAGTGTTAAATAGACCTTAAAAATGTACACAAAAAATTATAATTTGTTCTGAAAAAACTGCAGTATTATAGTTTTTACTTCTTCTAGTTTTAAACGGGTTTTTTGCCCTTTCAAGCTTATGTAAAAGAAATTCTTTTATGCATAGACTTTATGATTTGTCTTTGTTTGTGATCTGCAATTAAATTGCCTCAGAAAAAAGAGTTTTAGTTAATAAAATCCAAGCACAAATGCTTAAATAGAACGAAATACCCGGTAATTATTAGGCCACTGCCAAAATCATTGCATACTTATGGGAGTTTAGTTAAGGCAGGCTGACTTTTTATTATAAAAGGATGAGTGAGATGAAATGTGGTTTAAAAACCCATAACTTATCTCTAGATCAAAACCTGAGACTGCTGTAATTTTTAGAATCTTCATTATTAAAAACTTAGAGCATCCTGGTATCCCTTTTTTGACATTTATAAGTTTTTTTTAATGACCACTACCCCTTACTTTTTATCTTAAAATGCAGCTTCATACGCAGCCGTCAAATATTACATACATAAAAGCTGAAAACCCCAAATAAAAACCTTGGTGGCATTTTTTACCTGCCATTTTTTACCTCGTTTATTTTCCTGAATACTCCAACTTCCCCTGCGCGGAGCACAGCTCAGCCAGGCACCAGCTGAGTCTAATTTTAGAAATGCAGATATGCAGTTGGGATCGATGGAGCGAATCCCGGGGATAACCATGACAACGGACCACTGCATCGCCATTTACGGGCTTCTCCCGAACCCTTATGGAGCTGTACTTTTAGTCCAATTCTGGACCTACTGTCACTCGGTCGTTCTCGATGATAGAGCATCTCGTAGCATCTCACTCAAGGACGTTGTCAAATTTGGCTGTTATTAATCAAAATCGAATCGAATTAAAATTCTATAAAAAAGGCGCCTCCGGGGTAAATATTTATCTAACATATAAAATGTATGAACGAGCAAATAAATAGAACTGCCATTCCAATTTTTATATTATGGCCAATGGCACAAATTTAATATCATCCGCGAGCGGGAAAAATTGCTGTCGTTAAAATATTTTACAACATCCTACAAAGATTGAAAATAAATCAAGCGAACATCCAAAGCGCGAGTGTGCGGGTGTGCGTGTGTGAGGGGGCGTGTGTTTATGAGTGGAGGGTGGTTCAGTGGGTGGGTTGTGGGTCTGCCTCTTTTGGGGCAGTCCCCTGGTATCATAGATGCCCCGTTGAGCATTCAAATATTGGCAGAGTCATGTGCAATTTTTGCAGGTTGTTTATTTACATTGTCGGCGCAGTAAAAGCCAAACGGGATCTATGTGGGATATACGGATATATACGGATATTCATATTTACGAATATATGCATAGATATATATCGTGCACATTGCGTGTGTAATTAGAGGCCATCAATTGCCAGATTGAAAGTGCCTGTCGCTGGCGAGAGATTTGTGAATCTTGAAAAATATGAAGGATTTGTGTGTTTACATCGTTGGAATGCACTGATTTCGTATAGCTTTTGGGATAAACAATCTGGGTAATGAGGAAGTTCTCTCTTGGCTGCTGCCAAAATTACCCAAGAGCTCCTTTAAGTCTCTTTAAGCCCGGTTGAAAAAGTTGTTGCCCTTCAGTTCCACCTCCACCGGGTTCCGTTTCATTGGCTTTCTTTTTTTGGGGCAATTAAAAAGTCACACAAAATACCCGCTCACACAGAAAGTTCAACTTAATTTAGCAACAAAGTGAATAACAATTTTAGACACCTCCTTCGAGGGGAGCCTGGCTGTGTACCCCAACTGACAGACAGCTGTTACATGGAAATGAGCCAGCCAGGTTTCCATTTAAGCCATTTGAATATTGTTGTTTACTTCTTTGGCCCTCTCAGCTTTTTCTTTTTTTGTGCTCGCTCTCTCTCGGCTGCTGCTTGGCAAGTTATTGAACCCGTAAAAGTTTTTAATTAAAATTCAAATTAGACAAATTAAATTGGCTGCTAAGGTGGCCGCGATTGCTACTCTAATGGCAGGCGTATTTTTACGACTGTCGTCGGGATCGGGATTGGGATTCTGGGGGATCCGTAAGGAATCTCCCTCGTCCTGGGGACGTGCGTTAAATTTTAATTGATTTTTCCCAACCGAACTCTGTGTGTGTGTGCGTGTGTGTGTGTACCTGCTTACGCGCAAAGTAAACGAAGCGAGCTGGGGAAACACAGGAGCGGAGTGGAGTACACAGAGCACAGAACGCAGAACACAGAACGCAGAACAACAGAGGCAGATACACAGACACAGATACAGCTACAGCACACGAGATACACGCATACAGGCGCAGGCCAGTGCGAACTGGCAGACATTCAGGCGTGCGAATAAACGCACACACTCGCACAACACTCAGCGATGCGAACGAGGCTCGGCAGTCGTATTCCTATTCGTATTTGTATTCGTATTCGCTTTCGGTTCTCTGAATGAGAAGCTGGATGTGTCGGGCGGTGGGCAGTGGGCGGTGGGCGGTGTGAGTTCCCCCGTTGAAAGGACAATTCAAGGAGGCAAACGAAAAACATTTTATCCCGCTGTTGTTGTTGCTGTTGTTGCTGTTGTAGCTGTTGTTGCTATTGTAGATGTTGTTCTTGCTACTGCCATTCGTAGGCTGTTTATTGCCCACCGTCGTTGGTGTTGCCGCTGTGCTGATGCTGTGTATCTATGTAGAATTTATCGATTTATTTTGACTTCTCTTTATGTGCTCCGCCTCCTCTCTAATACATACAAACATAGGCGCACCGCAGAAGGGCTACACTTGTAGGGGTTGAGCCTTTTCTTGAACACAATCATCATCAGAAACTAAGCCTGTTGGGTAATAGAGAAGAAATACTACAAATGCTAATCAAAATAGGAGGAATTTTTAGTTTTTAGGTATAAACCACAATGGATTTCCCTTAAAATATATTTTAAATTACATTTAATTCCTCGTAATTAAATCAGAATGGACTTTTTTGTGTGTTTTTCATGTTTCTCTCTTGAATAAGTATCTCTATTTTATAAGATTTATCTATGATATCCTTAGCCCCCCCTTTAATAGAATCCTGCCTACACCACTGACTGCTAACGTATTATTTAATACGGGCTGGGCGATAAGGCTCCAAAAACTCGGTTAGCTGCCAGCCCACTTTAGGGCGCTTCTGGGTTTTGGCCCTTTCTCCGTCGCTTCTTCCCTTTCTGGTTGTTGTTTCTCGCTTTATTTTTTGCGCTTAATGCGCCAATTCTGACAACAGTCGCCAGAGGGGGGGTGGGGGGTTGTGTGAGCGAGCGGTAGATAGAAGGCAAGTCAGCAGCAACGACCCAAAGTCAAATTGAGTAAAACGCATTGAAAACTTAAGTAATTTCCCAAGAACGGCCCACAGTTCTTAAAAGCTTTCTTATTTTTTTTT
>JAEIIF010040584.1:0-10992 GCA_018874455.1 Drosophila trapezifrons
TTTCCTTATGTTAGAACTAGATCCAGTTGGGAATTCTAGTGCAAAGCAAGGGATAAATAAGTGCCATTGTGCTTTAGTCTTTTTCTTTTCCTAACTTTATCCTAATATCTAAGAGATAAATCACTGCAATTCAAGCTGCATTCCATTAAAAGTAAATCTCAAATTAAAGAATTTTTTTCCATGTAAGAATCTGATACATGAAAAGCATTTCCAAGCACACTCAGACTCAGACTTGGACTCAAGAAGCCAAGTAAAAATGAAAAAAACATTCGTCTGAATTGTGAGTTTCAGTGGGTTTTTCAGTATGGATCACTTGGTATGGATGGTCTGGAAAATAGGAGGAGAAGAAGGAGTAGAAGTGCCTCCTCACTGGCTGTGATGTGCGTGCCTGGCATGCTGATCGTGGCACTAATTGCAGTTTGGGTTCTTATCCGCCAAGTGCGTCGATGCATACTAAGAGGAAGCTGTCTTCTGCCGCTGCGTTGACATTTGCATTAGAATTGGACTTGGACATGGACGCGTGGAGCCACAAGGCAACCATAAAGTTATATAGAACGGGTTGCCTCCTCCAAGAAAATTTAATTGGTGGAAAATCCATTTAATTGCTTGACGACCTATAATTTGCATATAATCAAAGAGGAAGGTGCTGTAAAACTGATTTAAGGCAGAGTGATAAAATGATATGCAATATCATTTAACGGAACCTTAAACATTTATATTTATAAACCTTTTTTGAGCTGTAAAACTGTTAAAAAGAAATTGTAAACGTAACGGGTTTACAAATGGTTGGTTGAAGTGAAAAATATAGATTGAATAATGAATAAGTCATGCTTGGTTTATAATAAAAAAATATAAAGACAAGATTTGGAAATTTTTATTCAAGGTTTAACTGAAGAAAACAGGGACATTTAACACTAAAATAATAATACATGAAAATATGTGGCTGATAAAGATAAACCAGATCAGACTGATACAAAAACCCAATTTAAAAGCCAACATATCTTGTTAAACTCTTCAATAATCTTAAGTTTCAGGCCCTCTTTAGTTTACATTTCCTTAATAATAACTCCTCATTTCGTTCTATTACACTCCTTAAGTAATATGAAACCCATTCACTGGGAACTGGGAGCTCTATAAACTTTACCTGCGAGAGTGACAAGACTTACCTTTTCCGGGCGTTTAGCACTGTTGTTAATACTGTTACCTCAGGCCTAACGGCTTTCCTCGCCTGACTTGACACTTTTCACCTGTCTGTCGCTCGTTCGATGACTGCGGGCGCCCTGTACAGTCGGCCCTCGTAAAGTGTTCAGTACAGGAGTGAGTAATCAAGTTTCCGAATAATTCTTGGGGGAGCTCACGCTCACATGTGGGAAAGGAAAGGAAAAGAAATGATACGAAACGCAAGAGCTGGCGCAGAGATTTGTTTGTTTTTAATTAGTTTGGTCGTTGGTTAAAGCGTAACGGTGAATGCTCTTAATGACTCTCCCTCCATGTTATAATATTATTTTTTATTTTTATTCTATTCTCTGCTTCCTCAGCGTTCTTGTCAACTGTGGCCCCTGTCTCTGTGGGGTTTTGTCGTTTTAAAATGAAATGCACTTTTAGCTCCGCAAATAAGGGGGAGCTTGCGGTACACAGGTTGCTTCTTATTTGTGTTTCAAGTGGTTCTGTATAGTACCCCTTGTGTTACGAAGTTCCCCCCCCCTGGGCTTTATAAAATGTATAAAGTGGTCATGCTCCAGTAAGATCTTGGTAGCTGGCGCCGTTAGACCGATTATGATTCCGATTACGAAACTGCAAAAACGTTGCACGGACAGAGATTGCTCTCCACGCACACACCTCTTTCATATTCCATATTCATGTCTTAATAGCCATAAACATTTAATTAATTTATTATACAATTAGCGGCAACGTTACTTTGTTTCAGCCATTCAACGCCTCTGTGCGTTTGCAGAGGAGATGGGATAGAAAATAGCCACATTAAATTAAGGTTTTCTGCTTAGTTTCTTTGATTTAATTGGGAAAAGCACTTTTTGTGAATATGCATTGATATTTAAAATTATTTTAAAGTATTTTAATGGATCTATGAAACGCCAGAGATAACTTTTAACGAATAATACTTAAGATTTATAAGTAAATAGTTTCTGCTTACCTTACAATCAAAGTCCTTGGAAGAAAGCTTGCAAGCAATCAAAGCTTTTGATTTTTATCGATTACATTAATTGTTTTTCCATGTCTAGTTACTTGTCAGCGCACATTTTCACCAAGTCTCATAACCAGAGCTTACTGTAGTGCCCCGTTCTGTTTATATTTATGTTAGTTATGAGATTTCTGATTGGCGCTCTTCGCCGCCGCCTTTCTTTTTGGGAAGAAGGCAAAGAAAGAAGATTGCATAAATTTGCACACATATAGTGGCCAAATGGAGGCATCAATTATGACATCTTAGCGGTACCCGAGGCTCGTATAATGAGGCTGCCAATTGGCAATCACTTTCGAAAAATAAATAAATAATACGAAATGCTTCCACCTTTTGATGGGGCGACGGCTGCATTGTCCGGATGATTCAATGAGCAGCGAGCTCTTCTAGTTTCCGATGCGTTCGGAATGGACACTTTCCATTTCACCGTCATTCCAAGATAACCATCAATGGGAATTGACATCGATGCTGGTGCCCCGCCCCTTTTACACCTGTCGCATTTCACTTTCTTCGATGGCGGCGGCGGCGGCTATTTTGATTGAAAGTGGCTGTGAATCTTAATCTGGCCGAAAATCGGAGAGCTGCCAGATATATCGGCGGAGACAATGGGTTAAACGTGCCAGCGGGTTAATGGCCGACTTCCGTTAGACGTTTCTGCAGATTGCTACCGATGACCAAGTGTCCAAGTGTCCAAGTCTCGTCCAACTGTCCAAGATCAAATTCTCATCAATCATTCTTTGACGCTTTTTCGTCCAGCAATTTCACCGATAGAGAAAATCGGCTAATGCGAGAAATTTAATCAACTTATGCGTGGCCGGCCGGCGACGTCTTAATACTTAATGCTTAAAAAAACGTAAAAAACCTCTATAACTCTTTGCTGGTATGAGTGCGTGTTGTGCCAGTAATATTTTTGTTTTATTTCTGTATTTTTCGTTTACTTTTTTCACGCGGCGACTGCCGAGACGCAAGTCAATTTATTCTGTCTTTCTCCGCACACAAAACAATACAGTCAAGGGGGAAATAGTAGCACTATTGAACGTAAATTAAAGTTAAAATTAAGTTCGAGCCCAGTTTAGTTTAATATCAGCTTTAAGTAGAGGAAATAGAATATAAATGTTATAAGTGGATGGCTAATTTGGCTTAATTGGCCTTGTTTTATTAATGGTTATTATTACAACCTAATGTATAATAATATTAAAAACAATTAAATAAATAAAGGCTGGTCTCTGACCAGATCTTTATGTGTTTTAACAAAAAATGGAGTTTTGAGTTTCACAAGAAGCTTTTTCTATTTTCAAAAGTGTTGGAGAAATATTTAAGATAGAAGTAATAAATTTTAAAGATAGAATATTTAAACAAAACCCCTTATTTTGACCTCCATTGTACCGTACATACCGGGGAGACGCGCACAAGTTGCCAGATTTGGCTTTGGGCCGTCTCTGCCGGGCCTTACCCCCTCACATCACCCATTTCCATTCCTCCTCGTGCCATCGTGGCTCCGCGCATGCGCATCTGGGTCAAAGCTGGTGGCTACGGCTTTGGCCATGATGACGACGGCGATGGCTCCCCAAGCGTTCTAACCATCGTCTTGGGTAGAGTGGAGGGCACCTGAATTCCCCTTGGAGCCCAACCCAGCCCCAGCCATTTCTACGCGTATCTCGTGGGCATGTGTATGCTGCCTGATCGCTAATTGCACTGGTTCTCTTCAATTTGCCTCTTTTTCTGCTAGTTTGAGCGCGTTTTTGGCGGTACATTTTTATTAGGCAAATGGGTTTCCGTTCCAATTCAATGGGAAGTGGCGATGATAGAGATTCCGTTAAGTTAATGGCGGTTACCTAGCCAGGAAAAGGCGATCACAGAACTATTGCCAAAGATTTATAGCTGTTCGACATTTACTCAATTGGGAATTACCAGGAACAACTGGCTGTTTCATGGAGGTATTATTTTTAAACAATTAATAGGGCTTTGCATTTGTTTTTTTTTGGGTTACTGGCTTTCCCCAGACCCTTTTTTGAGGCCCCCATTAATCTTAAATTTTGCATAATCCCAGCCATTAGCTTTGTGTTCGATTTCTGATGACCCAACAAAATCGAGGCTTTGCTTCCGAAGACCTGATTATCATTCCCAATTAGTTTCTCTGTCTCGGCACCTCCATCATCAAGACATTCCTAAAAATAACAGAACTTTTACTTTTGCGAGCTGAAAAAGCTCAGACGCTCAGAGATTGAAGACTGAAGACCCGAGACTTGAGACCTCTTGAAGGCAGCTCTGCCATCTTCTATTTTTACACACGTTTCTCTGCGGCTCTGAACTTTGCTTTTGATACAAGTATCATACAAGTATCATACATTGTGTGCGACTCTATAAACACAGCGATCTTACATGTGTATATGACGGCGGAACAAGCCATAACCCAGCCCCAAGTCCCATCTCCATCTGCAACTCCATCTCCATCACAACATCTCGTCCCATCTTTGCTGGAGAACTGGTTTCCATCCCACTCCATTCCATAGCCCATCTGCTGTGTACTTAAGTCATTCGCAGTGGTCGGGAGGGAGGTGTGGGTTCTTCTTCCCCATAGAAGAAGTGAAAATTCCAAATTTGTACGGCTCAGACCAGTGAGCGTATCAAAGTGTCGGGGAATTCTCTAATTAAACTTTGTGTGTGTTTTTTTTCGGGTCTTGTATCTCGAAGAGCTTTCGCTTTTTATGATTGGTCAGCGAAGAGAGGTCCAGTTTTTTTGAGGGGGTTCAATTAATTATAAAACTTGTGTGTGTGATACCTTCATTCATTGAGAAAAAGGTTGGTTTCGGAGTTTTATGAGCATAACAAATGTCTCGATATACTGGGAAAAGAGTCATATAACGAAGGGAGAGGGTTGGGGTATAAAAGAAAGGTATTTCGTAGAAAATAAGTCGAACTAGAGCTTAGAAGGTATTACAAGTATTAAGATATCTGTTTTTACAAGAGAGTTAGATCTAAAACATAGGTAAATATATTTTTTTTAAAAAGCAACTTAATGTAATACCCAAATCAAAGGTCTAACATCTCTGGTTGTAGAAATAAGGGGTTTTGCAAAAGGTTTTATGAAAAACCACTCTTAGAAGTCAAGGAGTGCTGCTTAATTTTTTAATTTCTAGGTAGATAAATATATAAAAAAACGAAATAACATTTTCAGTGATCAGAAATCCCTTCTAGATTATTTTTCTTATTGTGTAAAATCTCTTTTTTGAGTTTGGAAAATGCAAATCAAACCGGTTAACGGCCTGCATATCTCATAGCTATTGTTTGCTGTTCTTTTTCCTCTTTTTCCTTTGGCGAAAAGTGAGAATTTTCGTTTGGCTAATGGTCTGGAAACAGGATTAGCCGGTTCTCCGGCATGCTGGCCCATTAGTGGACTTTTCACAGCCCGATCCCGATCCCCAATCCCAGTCCAAGAACGGATCACTCAGAGAACTCCGCCGAGTGGGCTCAAAAGAAAGCAAACTCTCTGTGCATGTGTCGCTGCTCCGACCAAAACGAAAGTGAAGCAAAACCCGCTAACAATGATCAACCGAATATTTTTTCTTGATTTATTTCAGAACCTGCGATCGGAGTGGGAGTTGAAGCTGTAACGGCACAGGCGGCACCCAAAGATGGACACCGTTTATGGGACGAAGAAGTACTTCCAGAGCTTGTCCGGCGTCAGTGATATATACAGGGCCCAGACATGCCGGCAAATGGTGAGTAATCCCCGATCGTTTATCACTTGGGGGGACAAAAGGCGCCCAGACAGTTATACAATGACGATGAATCTGATTAGGGTCTGGAGTTTGGGGAGTGAATAGAATTGAGGCCACAAATCTTTTTGTAACTCGAATTGTTACATCAACGCGAGTCCGGGGTTTGTTATCTCTTTTTCTTGTTACAAAGAACGCAGCTTGCATATTTATTTATTCGTTTGCCTATTTGTTTGGGAGAGCAGCTCCGGGAACTCTGCCTCGGTCTCCGGGCTGTTTGCATTCCTCGTTCACAGAAAAAGATACATAGGTACGAGCAGGCGAGCAAGCTAACCGAACAGCAGTTCGTTCTTTCGCTCGTTCGTTCTAAAAGGTGAATGACTTTCTCTGGCAGCAAAGAAAGAGGCAACGAAGAAGAGGCGGCAAGCGAAGAAAGATCGGAAGAGAACGCAAGCCAAAGAGCAAGACTGCGGGGAGTTAACGGAAGAGAAGGGGAGGCTCGAAGGGAAATGCCCTGCAGCTAACGAATGTTAAATGGTAATCAAGAAACAATCAAAGCATTCCCACAATAAGCCCTCAGGAAGCGCCCTGGGCAAGTGCATTCTCCACACACACATACAGACAGTTAGGGTTAAGTTAATAATAGCTTACAAATCAGTGAGAGATCGTAATTAAAATTCTTGATTGCTTTTGAATTAGGTATTAAGTGTGGCCAGAGTGAAGAATTTTAATTACTTGTCCATACTGTCAGCTTTTTCCATATCAATGTCAATGTCAATATCAAAAGACTCAGGCAAGAAACTTGTTTGAGCCAGCTCTGTGACTTGATAAAGCTTGAAAAAATAAACAAAGAAGATCAAAAAGAACTAGTTATTACATTATGACAAAGAATTTTTTATGATTTAAGTGAGCCTGTGAACCTGTTGAAGCTCACTGGATTCTGACCAGGTGCAATGACTCTGTACTCTGCTAATTAAATGCGTTTTCCCAGCAGCAGCGGAACTCCTGCTAATGAGATGCATTAACAAATCATGACAAGTTAGATGGTGAGATTCCCTCTGACATAACCCATGGGAGAAAAGCTGGGAAAGTTTTTCGGGGAAGCTTGCGGCTCTCCGCAAATCTCTGCAAATTGAGTTCAAAGTGAGGCCCGTTAGATGCTAACTTCCGTAATCTAGAATCTCGGTGGGGGCCTAGGGAGATAAGTTGCAAAGAAAGTGGCCAAAGGGTCGAGAATAGAATCGAGAAAGTTGTGTGCGACTGGAAGCTAATTATCTAATTAGTGGCCATCGGGATCAGATCGATCAGATGCCAGACACTCTGGCACACTTTAAAAACCCAGTTAAGAAGAGCTTCTCTGTATTTTGCAGAGTGCGGACTATACATACCAGAACACCGTCGGAAGGAGGTCTCAGCTGGGGGCTTACTATCACATGAACAAGCAGCCCTCGTACACCAATGACCACAGTGTGAACAGTCAGTATGGATACAATACGTGGGGTATCTGGCGGGACGGCAGGAACATTGCCCCATCCACGTTCTCGGCCAAGACGCACACTCAGTACCCGAAGAATCGCTCCTTTTCGATCATCCTGACCACGGCCGCCTTTATAGTCCTGCTGGCCGTCATCTCCATAGCCGGATTGGCCTTCTACTTTAGCTCCATCAAGACCAACCTGGAGGATCGTAAGAGAGATGCCTTTAAGGCTCTTTTAATCTCTTTACTAATGGAATACCCTTCCTTCCAGCTGTCATGGGCTTTGAGGGCTCTTTCCGCATTGCCAAGGGGGATCTCTTCTCCACGGGTCTCAAGTATAACCACACGACCACCTACAAGCAGAAGATCGATTTCTACAAGCGTTTTGTGGAGCGTTCCATGATGGATAATGGCCTGACGCCTCTACGCACCGATGTCTGGGGCTTCGGCGAGGGTCCCTTGATAAAGGTCTCCTTCCGGGTGTTCCTGGATGTCCGCAAACTGCCGCAGTAAGTTGCTTCCTCTACTTCTCCTTGATAGATTTAATATATATAATATTTCCAGAAACATTCTGAGCGTGGAGGAATACATAAAGGAGTCACTGTTCCTGGAGACCTCCGCCAACAAGTCACTGTATCGCTCATTGAGACTGGACACCGAGTCGGTGGAGATTAAACGGATTATGGACGAGCAGGTGGTGCGTTCAGCTGCTATACTCAAGGAAGCAGTAAGAAAAGACTCTACCTTAAACCAGATTCTTTATATTAAATGCGTAATCTTCAACAGCAAACGGTGCCCACTAGTCAAACCCAACTGGAGAAGCGACTCATGAAGAAAGGCAGCACGCCGGCACCATCACCACTTCACCCAAAACCTCTGGGCGGCGGCAATACGACGCCCAAGCCGAAGAATCCCCTAGTGCGCACCCATGCCGCTGACGAGGAGCCTGACATCGATGTAGAGAATGCTCCGGTTATCCAGGGCTCCTTTGAGGGTTCTTTTGAGATCACCAAAACTGATGCGGACATTGCCCGGAAGAAGACGCCGCCAACGAGGGCTTATCAGACCAGCAGCGCCTTGCCGCCCAAGGCCATAGCCGTGACACCTTACTCCTTGAGGGTGAAGCCCAAGAAGCCGGGAATTGAGAAGCTGACGACGGTGCTGCCGCAGCAGGTTCCCAATGGCGATCCTTCCTCGACAACCCGGGCAACCACCAAGGCCACAAAGCCAACTACTACGACCAGAAAGAGCACAACGAGTACGAGTACATCCACCACGTCGAGCACAACGACAACAACGACGACAACTCCAAAGCCTACAACGGAGGCCACTACTAGCACCACTAGCACCACTTCCACCACGACACCTCCTCCGCCGCCAAGCACCACTCGAAGCTCGACAACCACTACTACTTTTACCTATCCGCCGGTGAACACACCCACTTCGAGCCCGGTCGGATCCCTGCCCAAGCTGGACGCCAATCTGTTCACCACCTTCCCCATTTTGGACACACAACCCTGGAGGCCGATGCATCGAGAGGTTCCTGAACTCCTGCCTGGTCCACCACCAGCTTTTCCCACCAAGACGCTGCCAGGAGCAGCTGGAACCACGCCCACTGTCAATCACATACCCCAGCGAAGGATCGATGAGTTCGAGTTGCCCTTCATCGGGGACAATCCCACGCCTCCAACAGCGGCCGTGGCTCCAGTGACCATAGATCCGTATAGTCTTGGCTTTCTCAATCCCGGAGTGCGTCTGCAGGAACCCAAGCCCCTTAGTCCCGTGCAGCAGCAGCAGCAGCCTCTAGACCAGGACATGCTCTTCTACCACAACTTTGGCAGTCCCATTTTCATGCCGGGAACCGAGAATATTGAGCGGCTAGGAGGAGCTCTCGTGGAGCCTCATCCTCTGCCAGTACCTCTGATAGATGATGTGATCATTCCTCCGTTTAAGCCCATCGATGCCACGATAGGAACGGGCGAGAAGCTGCCCTTCAATCTGGATGCGAGCAACGAGAGATTCGAACATCTCGGAGGCGGGGTCATAGCCAAAAAGCCGCAGGATAAGCTGGAGAAGAAGGAGCCGCAGGAGAAGACAGAGCTGCCAGTTGTCAAGGAGCAGCAAGTCAAAACTGCACAGGAATTGAATAAGGAGAAGGATGAGCAACTGAAGAAGGATCAGCAGCTGAAGAAGGAGCAGCTAGAGACCACCACGAATCAACAGGAGAACCTGCCCACTTCCACATCAAAGACCCCGGCTTTGAGCTCACCCAAGCCAACAAAGTCTCCTTCTTTGCCTTCACTGAAGCCAACGGATAACTCTGTCCTGGCCGACACCATAGGCGAATTTTTCATGGAGCTCTTGAACCTGCCCAAGGAGGACAATGCCACTGCCACTCCCAAGCCAACTGGGGATGTTATCGAGTCCCGGATAGTGCCAGAGGAGGAAGAGGAGACCGTGAGGCCGGCCAAGCCAAACTTTATGAACCTGAAGGAGATCATTCTGCAGAGGAACACACCCTCTTACATTCTCTCCAATGCGAGCCTTGAGCAGGAATCCACAACCCCAACAGCCACCACCACGACAACGACGGAGGAGCCCAAGACCACGAAAAGGAATCGAGTGCGGACGACAAGCGAGAAACCAACCATGATGGATGACTCGAATCTGTTTCCCTCGCACTCCAAGTGGGAGTTTGTCAACAGTTCGTCGGCGCAAGGATACGGACACAATGGGAACATGAGGAAGGTTTTTAACCAGACGCTGCAGGCTTGGGTCTCGGAGGATATCGACAAATCGGAGAATCTAACGCTGAACGACATCAAGACTAGGATTAACAATGCCAGCAATATCCAGGATATCTCGCTGATCTTTGACACGCTGGCCACCAAGCTGGGCATTAACCCCAGTGTCCCGAACAAGTTCCCGCCCTTTTCGCAGAACAAACTCAAGCATTCTGCGCCCAAGGAGGAAGTCAGGAGGCCAACATCCACCACCACAGTGGCGCCAAAGCCCATAATGCCCTTGGAGCGGGAGCCGTTCATCAAGCCCATGTCCAGTTTCATAGAAGAAGGCTCCTCCGAGGTCCTGGGAGCCGCTATTCCCGTGGTTGGCGAGGCGGAGGTGGAAGTGATTGACCCCGTGAAGTACGAAGAGCTGCTCAAGATCTCGCAGTTCGCCGCCAGCACAACGGAGCCGAGTGCACACCGCCTTGTGACGCTGCTCCCGGTGAGATCCAACTCTGGAATCCGAACGTATAGGCCTCCCGCCGACGAGCAGGAGACTCCGCGCAGTGCTCCCTCTGCCGTTCCCGTTCCTGCTCCCGCTCCCGCACCTTCTCCACGACCAAGTCCTGGTCCCGGCAAGATCAGCTTAAGGCGCAAGAGCAACCTCAACCAGAGCCGGAGATTCGGCCAGCCACCCGCCGAGGCGGTGGTCAAGGGCGGCATTCAGGTGACGGTCAAGAAGTGATCACAGAGTCGGCCAAATAGCTTCACGGATGAGATTAGCGAAGAGAGAGATACGTTCTACGATCTAGATCTAGATCTAGGTTAGCTTAGACCACTATATATGTTAGCTGTAAGTAGGGAATATATAAC
>JAEIIF010040783.1:0-12725 GCA_018874455.1 Drosophila trapezifrons
ACAGACGGACAGACGGACATGGCTAGATCGACTCGTCTGGTGATGTTGATCAAGAATATACATATATACCTTATGGGGTCGGATATTTTTTTAGATTTCAGCAATAAGCGCAAAAAACAATTAAGTTGTGTGAATTTTTCTTGCTTTATTTACACCAATTAAATAGATCGAATGATTCCGTTCACACATGCCAACCCTTCATTCTGATGTGGCTGATGTGTGCGGAATTATTTTGCACATCAATTTTGCTTATCATTTACCGCCAAAACCATCTCAAAGCCACCAATGCTCTTGCCCTTAGACAGAAAATGCATAGTGAATTTGATTAGTCCTCGCGATAGAAATGTTGGCCAATATTCGGTGGTAATTTTGACGTTCTTAAAATTGAATTCCCATGGTTGGGGAGCAAGTTGACAATCTTCCATGGTGAGGGGTACACTGCAATCGGCATCAGGTGGTATATAAAACTTCCTTATATAGTTAATAAGCGCACCGCATGGCGTCGTGCGCACCTCTATATTTCCTTGAACCCATTCTCCATTCTTCAATGAAAATACAGATATCACTGCGTCGTAGGTCTCATCCTTGTCGAAAAGGAAAATCAGAGTTCCATTCAATAATCGCTCTTTTCCAACAAATCGAAGCTTAAACATGGCTAAAGTCTCTTCCTCTCCGTCGATGGGACTTACAGATTGAACTCGGGCCTCCACCTGGGATCCAGAGCACTGCAAATGTAAATCGTTTGAAGATGGTTTTTCTAATTCTTTTCTAAAATAAAGGGTGTAGATCGGAGGATCGGATTACACTCACCACCGATACTGTCCACAGGAGCAGGTAAACCTTCAGCAAGCAGAGAAACATTTTTTTAAAATTCAGTTACTCAAATCGCTTGGCTTTTTATATACGGAGAATCGCATGTTTACTATCACTAAACAGCTTGAGATCTAATTCGATCTAAAACAAAGTACTCGATAGGGGCGCGGCTGTGGAATATGTAATAGAGTATGTTTTAAAATATTACCGATCCAGATTAAATTTAAAATCTGCTGTTATAATCATATAGAAAAATCATACGAGGTGTGTTCAAAAAGTAAGGTGAGTAAAAACAGAAAATGTATTTAATAAGAAATGAAAAAGTAAGTATTGTAAAGTCAGTTTAATTCCATTTATGGGAAATATTACAGATAGACATTCAGTTTCTTATTTACTTATGTAAAAACTCTTTTAAATATATAATAAAATACAGTTAAGCCCTATAATCTAGTTCCCGCTTTATAACAAAACCGTTTTATAAACTAAAAATTATAGTAAGATTAACCTTTTTGAACTTCAAAGCTTAAATGATTAACATTGAGCCTGTCAAAGGTGTGAAACCACAAGACATTCCCTCACTTACACGACCTAATTGGCCACAAACACTGGACGAAACTATACTCTACGAGTACCTGGTATGAACACTAGTTAGATAAGGATTTGTGCAAAAATATAGATGCATATGTATAATATATATCTGACCTGTGTCGCCCTTATTTGAGAACATCAACTCAGAACCATAAAAAGAGTATAACCCAATTGGCCTTGGTTATTGCAACTTTGATTCTGCGGATCTTTCAATTGATCTTAATTAATGTTAATTTTAATACACATGTTCTCTTTATTGTCTGCTCTTTGCCATAAAGTTAAAGGCTCAAATAATTACAAGAATACTTTTCACAAATAAGCTATATTTTACATTAATGTACTTTTTAGTTAAATAATTATAATTATAAGAAAGATCAGTGTATAAAACAATTTAACAACTGATTGAACCTTATTAAATGTATTTCTTCTTCTTAAAATGTATATATTTAGACTTATGTTACAAGCGATAACCATTTTCAATATTTAATAATAACCCGAGACACTGCAAATTAATTATTTATACATTTTAATGCCTTGCCTAATTGTCGAGAGGCACGTAATCCTTTTTATTAAAGGCAGCAGGTGTACTCAGGGCAAACCGCAAACCATTCTTGCAGGATCCACCATCTATAAATACCGCTCCACTTGGCAGAGTCAACCTCAAAACGTTTTCGTGATGGAACCAGTGCACTACCGCTACGAGGACTTTGCCTGGCTGCCCACTTCCGTCTTCTGGCTGATGGGCTACGACATGTTAGGCGTGCCAAAGACTCGATCTCGCCGGATACTGATGCGACTATATCGACTTCTGTGCCTCGCCAGCCATGGCTTCTGCGTGGGACTCATGATATTTCGGATAGTGGAGGGCAAAACCATTAACGACATATCGCTGATCATGCGCTACGCCACTCTGGTCACCTATGTCATCAATTCGGACACCAAGTACGCCACCGTCTTGCAGCGCGGGGCCATCCAGAGTCTGAATAGTAAGCTGGGCGACCTGTATCCGAAGACCTCGCTGGACAGGATCTACCATCGGGTGAATGACCACTACTGGTCCAAGTTGTTCACCTACCTGATCATCATTTACATCGGGTCGTCCATAATGGTAGTCATTGGACCAATTCTACAGTCGATTATATCGTACTTTACGAGGAGTGGCTTCACCTATATGCATTGTTATCCCTACTTCATATACGATCCCGAGAAGGACCCAGTGTGGATCTACATAGGCATATATGCCCTCGAGTGGCTGCATAGCACCCAGATGGTTATATCCAACGTAGCCGCGGATCTCTGGCTGATTTACTTTCAGGTGCAGATAAATATGCACTTCAGGGGCATTATACGATCGCTGGAGGACCGCCAGCCTAGTGTGGAGCATGAGGAGGACGATCGCCAATTCGTGGCGAAAATAGTGGACAAGCAAAATTATCTGGTGAAGTGAGTGAAGTAGAAGTAGTTTGGAATTCACCACTGATTGTGTACCTTGGGCTTTTCAGGCTTCAAAACGACCTCAATGCCATCTTTGGGGGTTCCCTGCTCCTGAGTTTACTGACCACCGCCTCAGTTCTTTGCACGGTATCGGTTTACACCCTGATACAGGGTCTCACCCTGGAGGGAGTTACCTATGTGATCTTCATCGGCACCTCGGTCACGCAGGTGTTCCTGGTCTGCTACTACGGTCAGGAAGTCTTTGATTTGGTGCGTTCCTCCAAGCGTGTTGATATTACCTACTAACTTTGATCCCTTGCAGAGTTCATACATAGCACATGCCGTGTACAATCATGACTTTCACAACGCCTCGGTATCCTACAAGAAGTACCTGCTGATAATCATCATCCGGGCGCAGCAGCCAGTAGAGCTGAATGCCATGGGATACCTGCCCATATCGCTGGACACCTTCAAGCAGGCAAGTAGCCGCTTCGCCAGTTCCTATAAGTCAGGCCGTAACCTCCTCAGATCCTTTCAGGTGATGAGCGTAACTTACCGCGTCATAACCATGCTCAGGCAGATGATTCAGTAGGCGAAATAAAAGCCAGGATCTTTGCAACTTTAGCCGCTTTAATCGCACTACGCTAGAACCTTAACTAGATCACTTGGGATCCGTGGGCAGCTTGAAGCCCACCAGATCGGCGGTGTCCCTTACGGACCGCTCTCCCCTCCCATGGAACTCCTTGTACAGTTCCGTGAACTGTCGCTGGCTGCTCAGGTAGGTGAGGTACGTCTGGCCCAGGAAGATTGCCTCGTTGCGGGCCTTGCAGAGCTGCTGGTCCGTAGTTTCGAACTTCTTGTACTGCGCCAGAATGTAGCGCGCGGCAAGGTTGTCTTTAATGCAGCCATTCGGCGAGGCCTGGCGCAGCTCGTGCAGCAGGGAGCGCAGCACCTTGGTACCCGACATCCTGCACAAAAGCGATTATTTAGTTTAAATAAAATCAAAACAAACGGCGACTTACGTGATTTTTCAGAAAGTCAAGAAATGCTGTCAAACAGCTGTTTTCCTAGCGTTGCCACTTCGACGTAATAAGAACGTTGAAGAAATTCTAAGAAAATAAAATTATTGAGGAAATACAGCCTAAGCCCAACAAAATGTATGCTTTTATAAAATTAAAAGGGTGACTAGGTAGGTATAAACTCTACTTAAATACATTAACTTTATTAATTTATGAAATATCTGCCCAGAAGCAGAGCTGCCACCTGATGGCAAAGAGACCCCAACTAGAAATTGCAGATACTACAATATGATAAAAACACAGCTTGTTAGTTTTACCATATAAAACATTAATAAAATTTAGGTCTTATACACCCTATATGAACAGCGGATTTCAACGAACTTGACCCCACTACTCAAAAGCTAGTGCTCCATAAAACCAATACAAAATCCAACACCAAATCCGGTCGGGAAACCAATTTATTTTAAAAAGTATTTAGCAGTCAACTAAAATCGTCGCGCGTTCACTTCCTGGGCTTGCCACCGGCAGCGGGCTTCTGGCCGGGCTTCTTTCCAGCGGGTCCCTTGCCTCCGGCACCTGCCTTGGTGACCTTGCCGGCTCCAGCCTTGCTGGTCTTGGTGGCGGGCTTCTTCTTGGGATCCGGCTTAGCCTTGGGCGCCTTCACCGGCTTGACGAGGGCCTCGCGCTGGCTCTTCAGAGCCTTGACGATCTTCTGCTCCTCGATGAGGAAAGCGCGAACGATGCGCTCGCGCAGGCAGCCGTGGCAGAGGACTCCGCCATAGGTGCGCGACACGGTCTTGTGGCGCTTGGACAGACGAGGACGCTCGCTGGGACGGGAGGGGGTGATGCCCTTGAGCTTCTCCTTGCACTGGCCGCAACGGGGCACGGTCTTGTTCTTCTTCACATACTGGTACACCAGGCGTCCGCCGGGAGTACGCACACTGGAAATCAAGGGATTCAATATTACAATCTGCCGGACTCTGTTGAGTGTGGATTAGTAGTTACATGCGCCTCTTGTTGGAGCGGGTGTTGTAGGACAGGCGCCTACGCAGCGTCAGACGTTGGACCATATTGTTGTTGTTGCTGCAGGTCGTCGGAATCCGTCGGTGATATGTGAAAGAGCGGAGTAAATCATTGTTAGTCGAATGTTACGCAAGTTGGGGTGCAGTCGGGACAGCACTTGGTGGAATATTTCAATTATTTTTCGGCAAATTGGGGCAATTTTTCCTAAATTCACAGAACGAACACGTGCGTACCTCAAAAGAGTCGAAACTAGAAAGAAAGGTGGCAACCCTGGCGCTGAGCGACATGAACTTGGCTGCGCTGCGTGCCTTCCACTTAGGGATGAGAATCTTCAGCACGACCCAAGTGAAACACGAAATATTTTAGTTAGATTTAAAACTCTCCATGTTAGCATTTGTTGTATAATGTACACAATTTTTCCCATTATTTTGTCTACATTATCCTATCGGATTATATTAAATATTTATGCAAATATACAAGAATGTTCATTGATTCTAGAACAGGGCTGGAAAGCATAGACCAAGTCCACCTCTACTTTCAGTACTTTCCAGCACTGACAGGCTAGCCAGACCTGCTCAAATTCCGGCGTGACAGAAATATTTCATTTGTTGTTTACATTTACAAACACTTCGCCTTCTCGTTCGGCGTTAAAATTAAAAAATAAAAATACAAAAAAATATATTTAATTAGTTTACAAATAGAAAATGACTCAAACCAAAGAAGAGAACGGTACCTATCAACTGGATGGGGCTCTCCAAGAGGACAGTAATCTGCAAAACGTTTTGAATAACTTCGACTCCACCGTTGCAGTTCTGGAAGCCGACTTGGAAAAGGCGCTTGCATTGCAGAATGGACGTCCCTTATCCCTTGACGATCAAATTAAGCTGGATACATATTTGACGTATCTAAACAGCACTCTTTTTTGGATAAACCTCAAGTTGCAGGGTGAGGATACCTCGAAGCATGCTGTCGTCCATGACTTGGGACGTGCCAAAGAAATGCTGGCCCGCGATAAAGAAATAAACGCTGCGCTGTCAGCTCCACGTTTGGATGTTCGTGCAGCCAAGAGATTCATTGCAGCCGGAATGCATACGCGATTTGTTGACATGGACGGCGTTATGGTCACGGAACAACAATACAATCGAAGTCTGGCCGAGAGTGGTAAAGGGGACAACTAGAAGTGTATCATCCTATAAAAGTAAAAATAATAAACTAGATAAGATTTTGAATTAAATATGCCTGTGATCTTGGTTTTATTCTTTTCTGAGGATTATTAATATAAGTTAATCTGGTAAATCTTTCACATGCTTCGTGACGTGAAATGGGCAGCACCTTTCAATACTTTCCAGCACTGTCGGCCTTGCCAGACTAGATGAAAACCAGAGGCGGATTTAAGAGGAATTGTTGAATCAACTAATTTAACCCCTTGCGGTTGTTAACTGCGATTTTATAGTATGATAACGTAAAGAGATTTTTAGGAAATAAATATCTGACTTTCTTTTTTGCTTTGCGAAATTATCACATGTATAATATTACAAATTTATATATTTCAAACCCCCCTTTTCCACGCCCTTGCGATCACCTGTTGTTGTTTTGTTCTGTGATGCAAATTGTTATCAAACCGCAAACAGATAACATTTAATTGTAGCAATATGAGCAGAGCAAGCAACAGTAAGTAGTTCTCCAACTTAAGTCGTCGCTAGTACGATATTTAAATTTCCATAGTCATGCGTCTGGTGCTGCTTCAGCTGAGGGGCTCCAAGGACAAGGTGGCCAATGTCCAAAATGCAGCCAGCAAAATCGAGGCGGCGGTCAAGGAGCACCAGCCGCGTTTGATCACTTTGCCGGAGTGCTTCAACGCCCCCTATGGCACCAAGTACTTCCGGGAGTACTCAGAGACGATCCCCGATGGGTACACCTCCCAGCAGCTTTCGAGTCTGGCCAAGAAACACCAGGTCTACATCGTGGGAGGAACGATTCCTGAGCTGGGCGAGAACGATGCCATCTACAATACGTGCACCGTGTGGTCGCCCACCGGTGACCTGGTGGCCAAGCACCGGAAGATGCATCTGTTCGACATCGATGTCAAGGGCGGCATTCGCTTCAAGGAATCGGAGACACTGTCGGCTGGCAATGATTTTACCACCATCGATGTGGATGGACATAAGATTGGCATCGGCATCTGCTACGACATCCGCTTCGAGGAGATGGCGCGACTTTATCGGAACGCGGGCTGCGAGATGATCATCTATCCGGCTGCCTTCAACATGACGACGGGTCCCCTGCACTGGGAACTGCTGCAGCGAGCTCGGGCCAACGACAACCAGCTGTTCGTGGTGACCACTTCGCCAGCCAGGGATACTAGCGCCGAGTATGTGGCCTATGGCCATTCCATGGTGGTGGATCCCTGGGCAAAGGTGCAGCAAAGTGCCAGCGATGCCGAGGAGACTGTGGTGGCGGACGTCGATTTCTCTCTGGTGGATCAAGTGCGTCAGCAGATACCGGTCTTTGGGCAGCGTCGGTTGGATCTGTATGCCACCGAAAAGAAGGCCAAGTAATGGAATTTAATGGGGAGCAAATAGCTCCAAGTAGAGGACTTTAATCCTGCATTTATCTTTGTTGATTGTATATAAAATTTATTAGACCTAAACACGAATGTCACACGGATTTATTACTATTGATAATTATTGCTGTGCCTCTCGTTGAGGATTATCGCTAACATTCGCCTCCGAGGCGGGGGATTGCACATAGTGGGGCCGCTGGGCCTGGTCGAAAAGAGCTCGTATGGCTTCATCGGTGGCCATCAGCGGCTGACTAATGAATTCCAAGGCCTAAGGGGAGATTAATTAGATTAAAATCAAGACTAAATTTGTAGAATATTGTAAATTAAACCCCTTTTATCCACTCACCCTAACTGCATACTTCTCCGCCTCACAGAGCGGACTTGTACTGGCACTGGATAGCTTGAGGGTCTCCTCGGGCATGCCTACGCCCGTGTGCAGGACCATACGCTGCAGTATGTTCAGGTTCTCGGCACTCAGGCTGATCACGTCGGTGGCGGGCAGGTTAAGGTATCGGATCTTGGCCAGGAACTTGAGCTGCTTAAGCATTTCTAGCTGCATCTCGCGGATTTGATGGGTGGCGTGCAGCAGCTGCTTCGTGGACTCGTTGAGCAGTTGGTTCTTCTGCGTGAGGTCGGCCTTCCAGCGGGCTAGCTCCTCGACCATGACGCTGCTGGCGAGGAACTTGGAGCGCCACACCTCACACTGGCCGGCGAGAAACTCGATCTGTTCGGTGTGAGTGGTCAGGTTGTTGGCGGTGTCCAGAAGCGCCCTTGCCAGCTGCAGCTTATCCTCCGTCAGGACATTTACCCGCGTCTGCAGATCCTCACCGACGGAGGCCACCAGGAGGCTTTTAAGTTCGCTGTTTACCTGCGTCTGGAATTTGTACTGCGCCTGAAAGTAATCCCTTTCCTCGCGCATCTTTGCCAGCTCTGCCTTGAGCGAGCCCAACTCCTGGCTACTGGCTGCGCTGGCTTCGACGTCCTTCGGCTCCGCGTCCAACTCTTGGGTCCGCAACGTAGACACCTGATCCACCAGCACTGCAATGTCTAGGTTGTTCTTGTCACGATGAATTTTGTGCTTGTTCCCCGACGTAGGGACCATGGGATTCACGGCACCCGGATAGGGCTCAAAAGGCACGAACTTCGGGGGCTTGGTCTTCTTGTGCTCGGGTAGGGTTTCATGGCTGGTGACTAGCCTCGGACGCATTAGCACCAGCTCGCCCTTGGGCATCACGGGCGCCAGACTCCTTGTAACAATGTCGGGGCGTCTGTAGAGGGTGTGCAGGCCGGGAAGGGGTAGGTGGGAGCCGTGTCCACTGCTCGTGGACATTTTCCTGCCCATGACCTCCTCCTGAACCACTGTACTGTCCTTCCGCGAAAGTTGAGGTCTCTTCGCCTTAGTGACCACATCAGCACTCAGCATTTCACTCTCCGCCTTGGCTACCAGACTGTTTTCCGGTTGCTCCATGCCATCGCCGCTGGTGCGACAGTCCGGGGATTTGTCCGTGACGTTCGCCTCCATTTGCTTGAGAGTCTTGGCAATGCCAGCGACCTAAATTCTGATAATTTAAATTAAGAATTTCTCTGGCTTTTGCCAGCAAAACAAAAACAATGGCGGGACTGCCAACTCGCTGCAAATCGGGGCGAACAAAACAAGAATGTTTTTCTGGATTTCGAGTGTTATTAACTGTTTTTAACGAAAAGAGGGATTTGTACATCAAAATATATAAGGAGTAATTTTATTTAAACAATTTTCGTGCATTCTTTACTCGGAACGGGTTGGGAAATTAAAAGAAACGCGCCCGGTTGCACAGTGTGACCAGGTCGACCTATTGCTGAAAAGCAAACATTTACACGAACTGCGTACGGTACTCGGCCCAACCGCCCACGTCCATACTTTTTGATAAAGTCGCTTCACAGTTTAAATAAAACAAATAAATAAAACGGCTAGCGAAGAAACGGTTGCCTGGCATTGGCAATACCTAGATTCTGCCGTTGCGGATCCCCACCACCCCATCCCCGGGCACAGGTCGAGCGCCGAAGCATGTCCGCTGTGGAGGCCGAGGTGCTGCGGAAAGTGAATGAGAAAATCGATCTGATAGAGCCCACCACCGGAAAGTTGTTCTTCGAGCACAAATCGGAGCTGGTCTTTTGCCGGCCGCACCTGATGCCGCTGAAGACACAGGCTCTGGAACGTCTCGAGGAAATGCATCGCGAGACCGCGCGCCAACTGCAGAAGAAGCGCAGTAGCCAGGGCAACAATCCAAGCAAATCCACCAATGAATAGGGTCGTAATCATCGAAGCATAGCCGTTTAGTACACACACACAAAGCACAAGAACGTAGCACTCGCGCTCGGAGCAGGATTCACGGGACATGGCCTACCTGCTCTCCTTTGGCATAGTGGCCGCCCTCTTCCTGGCCAGCATCTCGCTGTACCGCTATGGCAACATACCACGTCAGCACATCCTGGTCACCCTGTCCGTGCTGACCGCCTGGTGTTTCTCCTTTCTGATTGTCTTCACCATTCCGCTAGATGTGACATCGGTGAGTTAATAATAATTATAATAGTACACAAATATAAATACTAATATAAAGGTAGTAAAACTAAGGAAAAGATTTGAAAATGGATAATATTAATAAAATAATTTGAATTTCAATAAGAAATGCTGTAAAAACTTGGCAAAATACATTGATATTTTTGCCACATGTGTAGAAAATTTAAGCTTTTATCCATATGGTATTAATTTACTTTTTAGATAGCACTAGGGGTCCTTCAGTATTAAATTCTTTAATATACACACCATATGCTATTTAAATTGCTCACATATTTGTAACTTTAAAGGATTTAATGTAAATTAAGGTTATTATAGTAAACTAGCTTTTCTTTGGCTATTTACAATATTTAATTTAAAGTAAATCAAGTCTGAAAACCTACGTAAACTGTATTTAAAATATTTTATATTTTATTTTGTTTAAAGCACGTATAAAAGAATTAACAAATTTTTATCTAAGCCTTCGTAGGCAGCAATCTGAATGTCAACAACACTTTTCGCTGATTTTGTTTCGGAACTTCTTATCTTTGAATGAATCACGCCCAAAGTTTTCCCACTATAAACTCTACACTAAGTTTATAATGCGCATAAAATATATAAAACGATTAATTATCTACTTTTATTCTTTACCTATAAAAAATTTATATTTTAAAAGCCTTATACAATTTGTTGTCTCCTTTTGACAGACCCTTTACCGCCAGTGCGTGGAAGAGCATCGACCGACCCCAGCCCCAAGTCTTAATGTCACCACAACGCCGGCCGCCGCCAATGTCACGCCGCCGCCCGAGTGCCAGGAGCCTTGGGGCATGGTCCCCGCCTCTGTGTTCCCCAATCTGTGGCGAATCATCTACTGGAGCTCGCAGTTCCTTACCTGGTTGATCATGCCCCTGATGCAGTCTTACCTAAAGGCGGGCGATTTCACTGTCAAGGGCAAGTTGAAGTCTGCGCTCATCGAGAATGCCATCTACTACGGATCCTATCTGTTCATCTGCGGGGTTCTGCTCATCTATATTGCCGTGAAGGGCGAGTCCCTGGACTGGCAGAAGCTGAAGGCAATCGCATCGTCCGCCTCCAACACTTGGGGTCTGTTCCTGCTCATCCTGCTGCTGGGCTACGCTCTGGTAGAGGTGCCGCGGTCGCTGTGGAACAATGCCAAGCCGGGGTTCGCACTGCAATACGCCTACTTCAAGGCGGCCAAGCTGAGTACTGAGAAGGCGGAGGCCGAGGAGCATGTGGACGACATTCTGGAGTCGCTGCAGTGCATAAGCCGGGTGATACCCAACAATCACGAGCTGCGACCCTGCCTGGAGACCATCCTGCGCAAGGTTCCCATCGAGCTGCAGGAGCGAGCGAGCCGAAACTTTGCCCGGACCGGAGGCAGCGGCATGGGAGCCACCAGCTCCACCATTTTGCCCTCGGAGAAGGCGCTAGTTCGCATCCATAAGCAAGTAATCAAATCGCTGCAGACTCTGCAGCGCACCGAGGCTCTGTGGAGCGTGCAGGTGCAGACGGTGTTGCATCTGGAGGATGTGGCCAGGAATATTCATTCGTCGGAGCGGCGCTTTAAGTCCGAATTTCCGCGCCAACGCACACAGCTGGAGAGGATCTGCTACAGCGCCACGGTTCAGTGGTACTGGGAGTGCTTGCTGAAGGCACCGTTCCTCAAGACGCTGTGCGTTCTCACCGCCACCATGTCCGCCATGGTGGTGTGGAGCGAGCTGACCTTCTTCAGTCGCCATCCCGTGCTCTCCATATTCGCCAACGTGATTTATGTGGCCAAGGAGAGCTACGACTTCTTCACCATCGAGGTCTTCTCAATGGCAGTCCTCTGCTACTTCTTCTACTGCACCTACTCGACCATCTTGAGGATTCGATTCCTAAACCTCTACTATCTGGCGCCGCATCATCAGACCAACGAGCACAGCCTGATTTTCAGTGGCATGCTCCTCTGCCGCCTGACGCCGCCCATGTGCCTCAACTTTCTCGGTCTCATCCACATGGACACGCACATTATACCCAACGTGAGTACTTCTTTAAGTTCAAGTGGAAGAAGGGCCTAATATCTCCTGTTCCTTATCTCACAGCGCATTATGGAGACAGTCTACACGCAGATAATGGGCCATATGGATGTTATTGGCATCATCTCGAACGGCTTCAACATCTACTTCCCCATGTGCATGCTGGCCTTCTGTCTGGCGACCTGGTTCAGCCTGGGTAGCCGCGCCCTGAATGCCCTAGGGTTCCAGCAATTCCTGCAGAACGAGACAATTGCCACAGAGCTGGTGCAGGAAGGCAAGGATCTGATAGCGCGTGAAAAGCGCCGGCGGCAGCGTGCCGAGGAGGCGATGGCCAGGCGGCGAGACTTCAACCGGCCGGATCCGGTGTTGGGCAGTGACTACCTTAGCAAGTATCGAAGTGGAGGCGGGGCCGGTGCCCTGACTAGCAGTCGCACCCCGGCCGATGGACTGCTTCGCGATGGCGACGGCAGTTTTGACTATGCAGCCGTGGCCTCCTCGTCGGCCCTGGGAGTGCCCAGATCTCTGTCGGAGGAGATCAACGACCGATTCGGCGTGAGCACCCAGGTGCAGGTGGGATTCCGGGATCCCGACTACGAGCCGGAGCACGAACGCCGCATCATGGGCCCCCCACCACGAGGACTCTTCGACGATGTCTAGGCTCGAAACTGGATATTTTATTTCAAATTGTAACCGAGTATCTCAACGTCTGCAAT
>JAEIIF010040793.1:0-14183 GCA_018874455.1 Drosophila trapezifrons
TGAAAAAAATTAATTTTATATGATGAGAGAATCAATTAATTGGCTATATTGCCTATATATATTGTATATTTGTATATATAAATCCTATGAATGGTGAATGTGAAATTTCACTTTAAATACGCCCTATGGAACTTCCCTAAAAATCTTGTTTTATTTTGCCGCCATTTCATCTTTCCCTATAAAGCCTTCGAAGCAAATCCTCAATTGTTGTGCCGCCCTTTAAGCTCTAAGCCATAACCCATAACCCAAACCACACAACCCGTCAGCAACTGTTGACATCCTTCTTTAAAAAGGTTAATTGTGTCGTTCTAATGTCTTTAGCCATCCATGTGCGTGGCTTACGTGTTCGGGGTGCCAAAGCAGCTGAGATACGAGGAAGCAGGGGAAGCCACAAAGGATTTGCCACCAGGAACACGTTTTGTTTCAGTTTCTGTCCTCAAGACGGGAAAAATGCTTTCGATCTACGTGATGCTTGTCCCTCTTCGGGTTCGTTTAATGGGGAGCAAATGGTTTTATTTCTATTTACTTTCCGCTGCAGCTTGTAAAGCTATTTTTGAGAGAGAAAATGTACTTTACTTTCGAAGGTATCGTAAGGCTTCAACTCAATTGACTTCTATCAATTGTGATCAATTTTAATTCCGTAGGTAGAAAACTTTTACCCAGTTCGAGGGCAACTCATCACAACAATATCTGGCCAGAAGTTCTTGGCATATCAGGGCATTCCTTGGCTTGGCGAAACTAGAAATTCATTTTTAAATCGAACAAATAAAAGCGCTTCTTCCACTCGAAACTTGGGTTTGCTTGCTTTCACTTCCCAGCAAGTGTGCATAAAGTTTTGCCTTCTATGAGAAGTAGAGAGATGTTGAGCAGCCTGGGATGAACTTTTCATTGATTGCTTTAGACGGAATAAAGGTTCTCACTGTCTGAATTTCGATTGTGTAGTCAAACATTAGTTTGAATTAATTTTCAATGATTTTTGAACTCGACTTATACTATTTCCCTTCTTAAGGTAAAGTAATAACATTAAAAAGCTGAGATTTTGTAGTGACACAGGCTAATGACCATTGTCAGTGAGTTCGCAGTTTTTTGCAGACTTCCCATCTTGATTAGCATTCGCCACTTGTTTGCCGTTTTACTTGGCCATTTGCCTTGCCTTTAAATTTCCGTTTCCGCTGCAAAGTCCCCGCAGCGGTGTCACCTCCATTGCGATGTCATTTCCGGCAGGAAAAGGCACCCGGGAGGTCGGCATCAAACAACGCCATCAGCTCCAAAACTCGTCATCGTCATCGTCGACGTCCGTCATTGTCCTTCGCGCTTCCGCGTCATTTCCATTTACAACATCGTCGCCCACTCCCCGCCGGCGGAGGGGTTCCTGATTCTATTTTCCCGGACGGAGGCGGCAGTTGACATCTGGCATAGTTGCTGGCACGCTGCTGATGGCATCATAAAAAATTCCATCGACTGCAATTTTTTCCCAGCTGATTTATTAATGTTGACAATCGAGACAAGTCCGTTTGGAAGTCCATTGAAATTGAGTTTTGTCGTCGCCTTGAACTTGAACTCGTTATCTGAGAAATTATTTACATTATTGATTAAAGAGTAAATGGGTAACGGCTTGTATCCGCTGCCCAGAGCTCTAATTAGTTTCCTCATTTCGTTTTTTAATGCTTCTTTTTTACTGTTCTACCGGCAATTAGCACCTTTCCGTCGAAAGTGGCGCTTCCCTTCTAATTATGATGGCTATTTGAAATGGCTTAAGATTGCAATGGAATTCTTATTAAAGAGTATTTTAAAAAAGATTCCATATTTGTTATCAAATATTTAATATTAATAAATTATTTACTTGCTGGCGTATTAAAGCTACGTTAGATTATTTACTCGTTAATTGCATATCCTATGTGTAAATACTCACAAATCACGTGTCAAGCTCTGAATTTTGGATGGGGTTACATTTCTCTACACGTGAGGAGAATTTAATTTAAAGGCCGTTTATTTGTTTAATGCCATTCCCTTTATTATATTACTTTGATTATTTTAACTAGAAATTATAAGCCCCTGCATGAGAGTATCAATAGCTTAAAGTTGACTATATAAATTGATTGTTTGGCTATTACTGCATATTCCAGTCACGTGTTTATCGAAAGGATGTGATAGAGCCATACATCACTCGATTTGTTAACCCCAAATTGCCCGTTTATTATCGCCGTGTGTGCCACCTGAATAACAATTGCACCTCTCTTCTCCTGATTTCCCCATAAATACATAATTTAAATGCGCCAATTCATCAACTTCATGGCTCAATGCCTTTTTATTTACCTTCCTTGATGTTTCGGTTCGAAAGTCCTTCACACACACACATCGCATCGATATGGACTCCCCGATTTCGGGCATATCAAATTTATGCCCATGAGACAGTTGGCTTCCCCTTTGCATCCGTTCAATGTCAGTCCCCGCCCCATTTTGACATTTTTCTTATGCGGAGCTCACGCAACAGGAAACGGAAACGCCGATTTGTCAATTGTCTGCCTCAGCCTTTTCTGCCGTAAGATTTATGTCAGCCCCGATACATTCGATACACGAATACCTGATTTTGCTTTTGCGCCACGCAATTTCTTATGGGGTGTTTATAGATCGAGGCAATTTGTAACCAAATAAAATGTATCTTGAAGTTCCCGGTTGAAATGTTGAACCAGAATTGTTTAAATATGGTTAGTTTACCTTTTTCATTTACTTAACGTTAAAGAAATGCTTTTGCTACAACGAATTACATTCTCATTAAAGAGATAACACACTCTGCTTTCGCCGTGATTGATGACTACATTTCCTTTGGAAAAAGCCGACCACTGACTTAACTGAAATAGCCAATGACACTTTTCGAGGGATTACTAACTGTTGCCTCTTAAAAGTGTCAAGTGAAATTAGGTAATCAAAATAAGTGTGCAATCTTTTGGCACCTCAACTGCTAATAGAAATGTACACAAGTGTCACGTAATGTCAGTCAAAGTGATAAAAAAATTTGTTGGTCGTCAAGTTGTTATAGTTTTCAGAAGCCAAAAAATATAAAATTATTTAAATAACATTTATATTATATTTTCTTGCGGAATAAATTAGGAATTTATTTGTTTGCTAACAATGTCGATTAATTTCGCACTTAAACATAAATTAACTAATGCACAAAGCAACAGGGCTCGGACTTTAAATTAACTTAGAAAAGAAAGCAAATGACAACTAATCAAGGGAAATATTCAAGGCCTAGTGTGCCTTGGCCTTGTAGGTAATTTTCCAGACTTCAAAGAGACAAATCGTGGAGTGGAAGCGATAGAAGATGGCCAGCGGCATGGAGATGTGAGTGATGATGGTCCAGCCCCAGACGCCGAAGAACTCCAGGTGCGTCTCCCGGAACACGGCTCGTCCCTTGATCAGTGTGTTCACGAACCAGATGGCAATGTTGGCCACCAGCAGGAACGTGATGATCTCCCTGCCCGGCTTCCTCCGTACCTGCTTGGCACCCTTGCACCGCCGATGACTCGCGTGGAGGATGAACATGGTCTGCAGCGATGTCTGCACCACGCCGAAGACCTCTGCGATAATGCCCTCGACGCGGTCCGGCACTGTATCCCACTTGGCAAAGTAGCTGCCCAGGATACTAAACATCCCGTACAGATACACGCCGGTCTGGGCTACTATTAGTAGGAGATTGTCCAGGTCCATCGAGTGGTGTTCATCGCTGGTGTCCTTGATGTAGCGCAGATCGCGCATGAGGATCATGCCTAGGGGGAACAGATATATAAATATGGGATAAGTAAAATGTGGGAATGTGGTGTGTACTCGTTCCATTTCTACGAGAATAACGAGAACAGCAGTAGCGAATATAAGACTAGAGGTTATTTGCGACGAAGAACGAGAGACAACCAGCAACGATGAGAGAACGACGAGTATCAACGACGAGATCATGACGAGATAACGAAGAGAGAACGACGAGAGCATGATACAATTATTATAAGGTAGTCTCATCGAGAAAGCTGCCCTCAAATGAGGACGATATTGTATCATGGACGAGAGAACGACGAGAGAACGACGAGAGAACGACGAGGGAACGACGAAAGAACGAGGAGAGAACGACGAGAGAACGACAAGAGAACGACGAGAGAACGACGAGAGAACGACGAGAGAACGACGAGAGAGCGACGAGAGAACGACGAGAGAACGACGAGGAGTAAAGACGAGAGAGTTTTGCGCGAGAAGTCGAAGAAGACGGACGACGACGAGTTCCTGAGGCAAACGACTTTCGCGATTATTCTGTTGTAAAAAATATCAAACTCAGCCAATTCTATGTCTTTATACTAAACTTAATGAAATATTAAAAAAAAAAACTTTCTCTAGCCCACACAATGCATTTAGATTACAAATTTAGCCCAGTCTCACCCGTTATCACAGCCGATGCGCACATAAAGTACATGAAGGTCTCCCACAGAGTGACTTCCTGAGTGGCCACCAGCTCGTATCCCGGCTGAGTGTACAGCACAAAGTACATGATCATGGAGATAATGGTCATCACAATGATCAGGATGCCAAAGAAGAGGCCCTTGTGCGACTGCGAGCAGTCCACGGAGAAGTGATGAGCAGGCTTCTGGGTCACGGGCTTCACGGAGTTCTTGCGGGTCTTGTCGATGTCCGGGATGGATTTCACAGTCTTCCACATCTCGAACAGGATCACGGCGCAGATCAGGGAGTACTCGATGGTGCAGGGAAACAGAAACGGCGACAGCTGCTGGACGAGAGCTCCCATGATGGTGGTGCGTGAACAGCCACTGAAGGTGGCCGCCGTGGGCGAGGGTGTCACAGTCATGTTCGCAATAATAGTGCTCACGTTGGCCACCAACGTCCTATTCAGCGGATCCGTGACCGTCAGGTGGGAGTTATGGAGATGGTGCTGATGCATCGACTCGTTGACCGCGGCCCAGTCCGGGCGAATGTTGGTGTTGTTGTGCATGACCAGGTCGTGGGCAGGATCCACCTCGTGTTGGCCTATATGGAATATCTCGTGCTTGGTCTCCTCGACCAGGACGTACAGCCACTCGCACAGATTGGTGGCCACCATGTGCATGAGTCCGAATCTCGAGGCCACCTTGTGCCGCGCCATGTCCATGTAGGTGGTGTTCAGGAAGATGAACTGCACCTGGGCGATGCACAGGACCATCCGGCATATGGGTGTGATGGCCACAAAGACGTCCCGGCAGCCGGGATGGCCATTCAGCTCGAAGAACTGGCCAAACTCCAGGCCAGAATACACCATGGTGCCAATGGCAAAGGCAATGGCTCCCACTCTCAGGTAGAAGCTGCCGAAATGCGTGACTTTGTGCTTGAGATGGACATTGCTGTTCTTTTCATCTGAAAATATAAATATTTATTTATATTTTAGATCAAGAATTATACATAAAGATCGATTAAACTTACGAAAGTCTTTGAGAGCATTAAAAAGCGATCGATTGCGGAAGGCGCTGATGTACAGGAAAATCACAAAGAGTATGCTGCCCGCATAGAGATACACGTAGAATCCCTGGTACACATAGGTGGGGATCTGTTCCGATATCACCTCGGTGATGGGCAGACAAACGCCGAGCAGGACCAACAGCTTGCAGTAGGTGGCCGACAGGGCAGAGCTTATGGCATCACTGAGAAAATATTACAAAAATATATTAAAAATCTGTTTAATTTAAATGTTTCCATTTTAGAACTCACTTGCCCGTCCTTCGGTTCTTTTCCTTCTGCTGCTTGGCCTGATAGCTCTTGGCCCCATTGTCGAAAAAGGCTGTGGATCCATTCCTGGCACTCGCTGTGCCGCTTTGAAAGTTAATTGTAGCTGTACTGCCGCTGGCTGTTCCTTGCAGGTTACTGAAAATATAAATATATATTTGGTATAATAATTAAATCAAAATCAAACTAGCTTGGAAATAGCACCCCTTAAACTCCCTTAAAATTAGTAATCATATCCAAAAAAAAAGTACCCATTTCTGGCACTCCTAGGCGACAGGAAACCGTTGCCATCCTTGCGCCCAAAGAGCGGGGGTCGCTGCGTGAGTATCTCCTGCAGGAGCAGGGATGGCCTGCGGGACACCTGCAGGGTGCAGGCAGAGTCATCGCGATGGATCCCAATCGTGGGCAGCGGAAGGAGGGCCTGCCTCTGACTGGCGTGCTCCACGAGGTCCAGATTGGTCTGGGACTTGGCCAGCGGTGAGATCGGATGCGGCGACATGACCGGAATGCTGTGATGGCCGCAGTGGTCGCAGGAGGTTCTGGCGTAGCGGATCACCTGGTTCGAGGTGGCTGCCACGGAGTGCGGAGGAGTTCCCGGAACCGAGGGTGGCAGGGAGTTAGGGGGCGATCTGGAGAACGAAGCCGACTTCTTGGGCACACTAATGGTTATATAATCACAGCCATCGGCGGATGTTTGTTTACTATCGAAGGATCAAAGCTGATTAGAGATGGCCCAAGGACTCAGTCCTGTCTGCAAGTGGCGCATATACACGGGAAAAAACCCGACGGCCTGCGACAAGTTCAATGATTTCCGATCGACTGAATCTACTTTCGAAGCCCTTGCTGCTGGTCAACCTGTAATCGCTTTCAGGTGGCTAACCTGACCCTGAAAGAGCTGCTCACTTTTCTATATATTTTCGCAGCTTTGATTGTTTTTTGATCGATTCCTGTCCGCAAATTGAGATATTATCGCTGAGAAAACTGCGCGTGTTCCTTGCCTCTAATTTGTATATAAGTGGGCTTATCAACCCAAGTCGAACGGTTGTCCCATCAATCAAGAGCTAGATAAGTTACTGTTTGCATAAACATTAAGTGATCACGTTTTTCTTTTGTTCCGCCCAATCAGTGTCTGCCATTTGAGCTAGGGCTTTCACCACCAAAAGTAAGTGTCACAGCACAGACATCTAAGCGGATTTGATGAACTTTTTCGATTAGATAAAATTCCTTTTAATAATATTATGAGGAACAGGGAAAAAAACTACAATATTTCTATTAATTTGCAGTCATAAAAGTCTTAAGTGGTCGATGCTTTATGGAAAATAACACAAATAGTATATTAAGAAGGTTTAACAAATATTCAGCGACTTGGGAAAGCATCTAAGCTTAGGTGAGACTGACCAAAAATTGAATTTAATCTTCCACGAATTTAATTAGTGGGATAAAAATATTTAGCATAACTTTAATTGACTTTATTTTAAGATATACCCTTTCAAAATGCATTTTATATGCACTGACATCACTCCCTCACTATAGTATCAAGAGATAAGGCCCGTTCCGTGTATATGTGCCACTGCAGTTGGGAATTTGGAACCCGAACACACACTTTTTGCCTTTGACCACATCGTGGTGATAGTGGACGCGCTGCTTCGTTTTCCACAGATTTATCGGTTCGTCGTACATGTCGCTGGATTTAAGGTTGATTAGTGACATGACCGAGCCGCTGCGCAGTATTAATTTCGATCTGGGAACTAAGGGGGTCAGCAGATCAGGCGCTACTATATGAACCGATCGATCACCGATCTCGATAGCGCGATTTTCCGCGCCCTTACAGACTCGTGTCAGTGGGAAGACTGAGGTGTTTTCGAGGCAGTTACTCCAATTGTCGGAGCTATCGGCCAGACGATATTTGACTAACTGATTAGCGTTGTTATTAGCCTGCTATTTTTACCGTACGAGGGTACGAGTGTACGAGTGTGATCCGTGTGTGTAAATAAATCTATTGCAGCCTTATTATTGCCTTAATTTATTAGCCTATTTGCACTTCATTAGGGCTCTTGGCTCATGTATCCATCTTCTGTATATAGCATCTCCCGCATTGTGTTTGTACATAAATCTTATGTATTAAGATCTCTCACGTTTGAGCTTTGGCTGCCCGAGTTTTCATACCGATCTCTGATAGCGTCGCCCCAACAAGTTGTCAATGTTGGTAATTATCGTGTACAGAGCGCTGTAAACAGCTCTGATTCTCTATATATATTTTAGATTCTCAGCCGGTTATCTTTTCTACCTGTTTACTGGGTCAACAGTGTTTGTCGATCTCGAGAGGCTCAAATATTTATCCCCCTGAGTCAATCTATGTACTCCTCAAATTATTTCAAAGGTAATGCTAATTGTAAAAATATCCACCGCATGTGACGTCACTTAGGTATTTACCGAATTGTATAGGTTTGTGTGTGGCTTGTGGCTTTGAAGTAAGGAAAAACCTTGGTACTGACTCACCAGCTTCAGAGAAAGTTACAATGGATGTGTTAAACTTATTAACCAAGATATTATGACAGACGTCTGCCGCGGCTATAAAGTGTCTGAAACGTTTCATATAGGCGGCCTTAGGTGTGAATAGAGTTAGTGCCTTAAATAATATGATTATACTTTATATATATCATTTAATATTAGGTAATGAGGAATGAAGTAAGGTGGTAGTGGCATTTAAAAATGTAAAAAGATTTTAGATATAATTTTTTATTCATTTGATACAGTTTTTAGGTGCCGTCAAAAGCATAACCTTTATAAAAATGTACATACATCTTTTAAATATATTTCCTAATGACAAGTGCAAATCTAAATCTAGTCTAATTAATGTTAGCAAAAAATGCAATCTTAATTTATATCACATTATGTTCTTCAACACTTTTTTTTTATATTTTATTTAAACCAATAAAAATTTTAACCATCACCTAAAGGTTTCATAATGTTAATCACTTTTACCTGAAAGTAACAGTCGGCATTCTTTCGTAATGAACTCCGCTATTTCGTTCAACCATTAATTATGTCACTTTTTTTTTGTAAAGCTCTATTCACTCTTTTTATTCTTTCTTTTCTTTTACAAACAAATAATGTATTCCTCTGATATTTATTGGCCCTTCGTGATTCTGCAATAAAACCATCCGCTAATAATGCTGTGCAGATGGCAGCACAGTTCTTGGAAAACTGAAACCCGAACCAGACTTCCATTCTTATCTGGGGGTGTCTCCCACAAGTTTCTAGTGCCAACATATACACAGGCAACGCCCTTGTAGGCGTAAATTGGTTAGTTAATACCCAGATATTAGCAAGGGTTCAAAAAACCAAGACAGTAGCGGACCGAAGGCAAGTGTATTTTCCGAAGCTATCTATTTAGGGGTCAGCATTCCGACCCTGGCTATCAGCTGAGTAAGCAGCGTAGAAATTCAGTTTAAAAATGGTTAGAAACTAATGTTTATTGCCGTTATCAGTGCCTTAAAATCAGTGCAGGCACATCTGACGCCGCTTCTGTTTACGTTTGTAATCAATAACTTCTGTCAATATTTGCCATATATATATTTATACATTCTTTTATATCGATTTACACTTGAGGTTTCCCGCTGCTTATCGTCTGTGGCCGATAAGAAAATTGCGATACAACAAAAGAAGTCAGCCAAATCATTGCCACCAAAATAAAATGGCCTGTAATTGAAAGATAATTTTCAAGTGTGTCAGCTGGTTATTTTGGCGATGGTAATTCTTACTACGGAAATGCGTAACTGCTTATATCATTACAAAAATAGTTTGGGACTTGCAAAATTTAATTCACATTAATACGAAATATTTTAGGAAGCTGACAGTGAGTATTATTGAGTTTAATTACCTTTTTAGCTGCAGATACCTTAATACCTAAATAAAATAAAAGCCAAGCCATTTAAAAAAGAATTTTCTTCTTTCCTTACACAATGATTAGCCCTACGGAGCATCCAATTACTTAAAATATCAATCTAATGTTTACATTTCATGTGATTTTATTCAATTGCAAAATAAACATGAACTGCCCCACAGACATTTTTAATCATTAGAAAACACCCAAACTGTAAATTCTGTGGCCATTTTTCTAGGGAGAGTCGCTCACACAAGCTGACCAACAATAATTGGCCAACTGAAAGCAATGTCACACAAGCCTAAAGCTAATTTTAAAATAAAAATTGCATTTTAGAACAAGGTATGCTAGTCTGAGAAAAATAAATACTATTTTCAACTTACCTTGTAAGGAAAAGGTCAATTCACTTAAACCCTTGGAACCTATTGAACACAAGATCTCAGCTGGGAAGCACTCATGCATATTTGTGAGGACCTGGCGATAAATATTTAGATCCTGGAGCATCTGGTGCTGTCGTTAACATACGTCTGGAGCTTCCGCCAGCGCGATTTCTATCTGTGTATAATTTGTTCGGCAAACTTTGTCATGCGATCTAATGCAGTTAGAGGGAGCTTCCAGCGGACAGGCTGCGGTGCCCACTCCGAAAAGTGCCCACTGTGCGGTAAAGTAGCGCTCACAGGACCAGCTCACAGGACCAGGACCAAGACCAAGGCCAAAGCCAGGACCTACACCGTGACAGGGAGCCCAACTACACTTGCAACAAAATAAACTAAAAGTAAAACACCTATCAAGATACTTGTTGTATTTAAAACATTGAAGAGTTATAATAACAAAAATATAAAACATACCCTATATAAATAATGTAGATCTTATAAACAATTTAATTATATTTCTGATAACTATAAATTGCAACAGATTTTTACTCCAGAGCCTTTAGTTTTTCCTGAGTGCAGGACCGAAGACCACAGCTGATAAATTTGCAAATTTGCATGCTAATGAATGGCCTGGCAGGGAACTGTTGCTGCAAAGTTTTTAACTTATGCTTGTGCTTGCCCGTAGAAAATATGTAGAGACTCTCTCCCCTAGAGAGAGAGATGTATCTGGACGCCAGGCAGAATTTCCATGAATTTTTGCCCACCGGCAAACTGAGGTAACCAAACAAGTTGGGCAAGCGCCATTAATTGCCTGCCGAACTTTGAGTGGCTTCCATCATTAAAGCCAGAGTTGGCTGTCTATGAATGAATTTGATGTCAGCTAATTGGGATCCTATTTATCTTTCATTGCTTGGAAAATTCGGTGACATTTTATGAAAATGTTACCCTGCCATTGGTTACAAAATTTCAATGCAAACGCGAAATGAGGGCCTAGTATTTTGGCAAACCTTCTGCAGCCCTTGCTAATGACAGCGTCAAGTACTTGCCAAAATGTTGGTAATCGAAGTAGATGCCCCAGTTATGGGCCAACGCTGCGTATGAGTGCTTTAAACAAAGTGCGATAAAGTCGTCAAAAAATTTGGCAACCAATTTTCTTTATTTTGTAAGTTTAAAAAGGGGTAACCCTTGAATTTTTTCTATGTAAAAGCCCTTAAACTTGCTCTTTTTCGAACGATTGGATGCTGCGACAATTTTCATTTACACAAAACGAAAGGATTTCGAGTGCACTTGGCCAATTTGTTGAGTGTTTTAGGCCCTCGTTTAATCAGTCAGCAATTCACGCATTTACCTTTCACTCCAGGTTGGTTCATTCAGCTGCATTCTGTTTGAGTTTCACTCAGAGAGCCTTCCACTGAAATGGGGAAAAAGATTAAAAGGATAAGAGGTGACGAATAAATTGCCTGGGCAGATGGACATTCTGAAGTTTTCCTAATTTATGAGCTCCTCGCTGCAGCCGTGATAAGACATTCATTTTGTTAATTAACGCCGGACTGGCACTAATCCACGGCTTGCAACTGAAAAAAGGGAAATGAAGAAAGGCCAAGAATTTACCATCACACCGCAGAATGAGCAGGAGAGAACATCTGGCCTTTCAGCTGTACAATAATAGTAACAAAAAAGGTTTATGACATTGTACTCGTAAGTATATTAAATCTACCTTCTCGCTCATTTTCTTGGCCATTTTTACCACCTCCATTCTCGGCCAATTGCCAGAAAATTGAATTTTCCCTTCTATATTTGCAGACATCCATAAGCCTATTTCGTATAATTCAATTTGGCCAAGGAGGTGCACAAATCGGTATTTATTTTGGCATTCATCACAGGCCGGGTGCCAAAATCAATCATAAGTCAAATGGTGAATGCGTATTTCTGATTGAATTTCGGTTCATAAAATTGTATAGGATAATCCCCACATATACATAGGATTTCAGCTGGAAGTTCCTTTGATTCTTAATTAACTCTGCAGCTTTCGGACTAAAATTTAAATATTTGCACTGCCCTTATGGACCCTTTTGTCTCGATATTTATTGGCCTGAGGAAATATTTTCGCAAGCGAAACGCCAAGCAATTCAACGTCAGAGTCAGGGCAGCATCTTGCTGTTTTTCCCCTCGGTAAGTTTTCCGGCTCAGCATGGCAGCCCGGCACTTTGCTGTCCGAGGAAAGTTGGAGTGGAAACTTTTGGCACTCAGCTGCATTCTTCAGTCAAGTTAAATCCTTTGCCTGACTCCGCGAGTTCTGACAGCAGGGAAGCAGCGAAAGGGACGCGAAGGACTCATGCATTCCGCCACGAGGTGCAAAAACAATGGCAGCCAATCAATCTGGAATGTTTCCAAGCTGATAAAGAAATCGAAGAGCCATTGGGAAGTATGAAGAACGGGAATAATATACAGAATCACAGCAATCAGTTAATGCTATATTTTAGGCACAGGCCTCTTTAAAATAAATGTATTTATATTTATAATATAAAAAATAAATAGTAAAGAGGGTGTCTCAAAATCAAATTTTAATTTATTTTTATGAAGGAATAAATCTAAAGCTCACCCTTTCCTTTAAGAACAGCTGCTCATGGAAATGACTCTCAAAGTGGACTTGGCTTTATCGCGAGAATTTTCTCTACTTGAATGATAGTTTTGTACTCTGATTATTTTGCAGTTTTCGATTTCCGTGCACGTCTGGGAAATAAAAAAGCGCGTACGTCACGCGGAGTGAGTTCGCAGAATAACAGAATCAGTATGCCGCATCACAATTGCCAATGACAATCTCCCGCCGCTCCACATAAGCCGGAGGAATGGGCGAGTGGAGCTGGGAGCAGGGAGCAATGGGTTGGAAATGGGTCCGACTGTCTTTGGGGGATCGGTGGGTCACAGTTGCTTTACATTTCAGCATCATTAGGCTTATGGGGACGGGGTGTGGCTGGAAATATGCTAATAAATGTATGGACGTGTGTGACAGTCGGCAGTCAAGGGGGCCATAAAGCAAACAGCAGGAGCAGGATCAGAAGCAGGAGCACGAAGGAGTCTAAGTGGATCAATTGCCATGGATGCCTTGGGATGCTCGGATAAGACACTTGGCTTTGATGTTGCCACAATGATAGCGTCTTATCCGATATGCTTTTCCTTCCTCCGGTTTTCTTTTTTTTTTTGGACACTAAACTTTTAAGGCCGCATAAATTTCGGCAACGAGAAAATCCCGCTGAGCAGGCCAAGCAAGCTTTAAAATTTATTAAACTTCACACCCGCTGGCGGCACGGTAAACAAAAACGTAATAAATATTTTATATATGTGGACTGTGTGGACATGGCACACTCGTATGTGTGCGGGGAATTCCCTAATGCAATTGCACAAACAGCTCAGGCCACCGCAATGCGGACGGCAAACAGCTTTGCCAGTGTAATGGCCTGTTATGGGAGTGGGTTCCAAGGATTCCAAGGACTAGTGTCGGCGCTCGGAATTTGTGCTAGAAGTGCTCTGGAGATGGTGCGGCAAAAAAAACATAGTTATTTTTTCTATTAACTGAAATAACTTTAGCCAATTTAGAGCTCAATTTAATGACGAGTTTTCCAATCTGGAAAAGGAAATAATAAAAGCGATCGCTGATCTACGAGTATTTCCCCCGGCAATGGTTGAAGAGATGAACAAAATTCCTTGACACAGCATAAAGGTGTCATCAAATAATAATGTACACTCTTGCAATAAATACAACGAATATAAAAAGTTATAAAACGCATTAACGAGTGACAATCGAGGGCGGCGATGAGTCAGTAATATAAGAGATTAATTGTACTCACTGCTGCTCGATTCTGTCTGGTTTTTAGGCGTTTTCCATGGAAAATAAAATATAACTCTTTATAAAAACTGATTAAAAAAAACAAATTATAGTTGATTAACTTATTAGCTTTATTGATTCATTAAGAAATGTTAATAAGGATTAAATAAAATTTCTTTTTTTAATAAAAAATGGTTTTCTTGAAATAGTATTTCTAAGAACGCTACTGAAATACCTTATGCAGTTAAAGTAAATGTAAATTCCTCACACTTCCTATTATTTATGGTGTCATGACACAGGGCACAAGTTTTCATTAATTAGAGGCTTCATTAAAACCTTG
>JAEIIF010040794.1:0-25546 GCA_018874455.1 Drosophila trapezifrons
CTAATGAAGCCTCTAATTAATGAAAACTTGTGCCCTGTGTCATGACACCATAAGGGAAATAAACTATTTAATGGTTTTGTAAATATTTTTATTAATTAAATCACATTTTGGCAGGATAACCCTCTTTCGTACATCCCATCCCTTCAGTTCTGTTGCTTTATCTAACCAAACTTCGCTCAACGAAGTCCTTTTCTTCTCTCTGGTTTTTGTACTTAATTACAGCTTACTTTATATTTCGATCATTTCAAATCCGCTGCCGTAAAAGTACATACGCCTATGATGCTCATCGACCAGCATTCCCTTGATGTCAGCTATGCTTGTGTACCCCACACGCCTGTACTGATGAGTTCTCAGGTCAATCCTATAGATTTGCTTGTCTATGCCGCAGGAAAATGCAAACATTTCTGCCTCCGATTCGCCCTTCTCGGGATCTTCCTTGCTGGCACTGCAATGTATGGACAGTGCATTCACCTGCGCATTGTGGAGGCCCAAAAATTCGAATTTATGTTCCACCAACATGGTCTCCAAGTCGAGAACTGTGTGCTTTATATTCTCATCATCCCCGCCCGACAGGATGTGCAAGCGCTGCTCCTCCCTGGCATCAAAGCAGGTGTCTATCGTGTTTATGCCCGTCATGTGCAGTCGTATTTGCAGACACTTTGCGGTCAGTGTTCGATCAAATCCGTATATTTCCCCGCTTGTTGTGGTGATCAGTACAATTCCCTTGCTTTTGATCCATTGCAAGGTAAGGGGACACCGCTTGATATCCACAAAAGTCTGCAAATGGAGCTCAGAGGGTTTGTTTAAGTGCCAGTGATAATGGCGTATCTCGCCATCCGCAACGGCAACATATAGAGAAAAGTGACCCTCCTCCTCTTCCGCCTGGACAGTATCGATGGCCATCAGTCTGGCCTGGACGGTGCTGGACTTCTGTAGGATGTGCGTGCCCAGCTCTGTTACACGGCACTTGTTATCATCCCTGCTCACTTCAAGTTGGTTAATGCACAGCCGTCCTCGTCCTCCGGCCGAGAAAATGAGCCAAGTAGTTGAGTTTCGGGACGATGCATACAGGTGGGTTTGCAGGCAACGAACTGTGGAGACATGAGAGTGCACTTCGGCACACTGAACTAACGTATCATCGATTACGCTCGTTACCTTTATGATATTATCATCCCCGGCCGACACAATTAAGGGTTGCGCCTTGCTGTCACCCCCGTGGGCCAGAAGTCGAGCGGAATTGCAGTTACGTGTGTGCCAGCTATTGAGTTCCAATTTAACAATATCACTTGCAATCGCATTGTACAGAGGCTTGCGATAAAAGAACACACGCTTCTTCTTTATAAACAATATGGCCAGGACATCATCAGTCAGTCGGTAGTCCCAGCATCGATGGCCTCCGCCGCAGGCCAACTGCACAAGGACATCGTATTGGCGGGACCAGGCCACAATGTGATTGTCGTTAAAGCCCAACAATACGTCTCCGCGGGGACATGCCTCAACCCAGGACAAGGGGACACTTTCGCGCTGTCCCACAGTCATGGTGCAATCCGCTAGCCTCAGGTGTAGATATTTTAAAAGGGGTTCATGACCCCCGCTCAGCACATAGGCGGTGGCGTCGTCGTCTGCCGTCACTTGAAGCAACTTGAAAAAGTTTGTGCCCATTTTGCCATGTAAATACTTTCGAGTTGCCTTCACTATGAAGTTGTCCGCGGTGCTGTGGCGGCTGTAGAGCATGACATGGCCCCTACGATCGCCCAACAGCAGATACTTGTCAGATATAAGCAGCGCAGCTGTTATCCAAGCCTCGCGGTAACTTCCCAGCTCAATATGCGAATCTATGCCTAGATCGTGGGCTTTTAGTGTTAGGCAATTGCCCAAGTCATCCGATACCAGGTAAAGGTCTTTGCTTAAGAAATGAAAGGAGCGAATCGTTCCATTCAGTCGCTCGCCATCAAAAGTTTGGTCGAAACTATTTTGATCCGCATTATAGGTGTATATTGTTATCCTTCGATGTCCGCATGTAGCTATAATGTCGCCACAGACTTCCAGAACTGTCCGTTTGTATGTGGGAAAGTCTGGGTCCACTATTTGCCAACTATCTTGCGATACTCTCATATAATATAATTGATTCGAGCTGCTCAGACCCACAATTACCTGATCATTGAGAAATTTAACATTTCTCACAAAGTCATCTCCAGAAGCGTCTTCCATGTTGCTCAACATAGTGGCAGCGGCATTTTTGTGCTCCTCAAAGAGCTCCTGAAGATTTTGTGCTGCCAAATTGCCAGAAGAGCTGGTACTATAAAGTGTATTGTCATCTTTTTTGAAGCCTAGCCGCCATATTGGCGCCCCGAAATGTTGGCGACGTTTCAATAGCAAGTCGCCGCGGAGATTCCAAACGCAGACATAGGAATCCTCCCCGCCACTGGCCACATATGCTTGGTCACCTAAAAAAACACATAATGAATTCACGAAGAAGCCCAAGTATCGATGTTAATCGATGTAAAATCGATGTTTTCATACTAAAACATCGATACTTTTTCAGCTCTACCAAGTATCGTTATCTTACCAACTTCAAAGATGACCGCACACATAACTCTTGAGCTATGCCCGAAACAGCTAAACATAGGCTGTATTGTGGTCGTCTTCCAGTTCTCCGCCTTTTGGATTTGCCAAAACTTGACCGAACGATCATCGGAAGTCGTTACCAACAATTGGGAGGCCATGTCGAAATCAATTGAGAAAATAACACCGTTATGGGCTTGCAGACGAAGAAGCAATGGATATGTCTTGACAACTGTTCCTGGCTTTGAATCGCTGGCATTCTGCGTCTGCCACACCAACAGTTCACCAAACGCATTTCCGCTTATTATGGCTAAATCCTCATAGCAATTGCCGTGTAAACTGGTGCAGTATAGAATAGAACTTTCGGAGCATCGAGCCAATTCCAAGGGGCGACAATCTGCATTTGCTTTTAGATCGAATTCCAAATATAAGAGAGCACTGTGTGCCATGTGCAAGACAAATGTTTTCTTATCTTTATCTGCATTATCGTCTAGGAACTTGGCAGCATTAATCCAGTCTTTAGTTTCGCCCTCATAAATAAGTTGGAACCGATCGTATTCATTGCTAGGACTATGGAGTATTAACGAGTATTCATTCTCGCTAAAAATCAACAATAAATCTTGTAAGAGATTTATAGAACTTAAAGCAAAACCATGCACTTTTCCCTTTCGAAGCCCAGCTGGTAACTTGACTTTTTTATTGGCGCTGTATAGCACCGCTTGGTTTCCATGACCTGTTAAAAGAATTCTGATTTACTGTTTGCATAGTTATGAAATATATTATAAGTACATACCAGCCAATACACAATTGGGAGACACATATAAGCCTAGGGCATCAGATATCAAAACCATTATTATTGTTTTGAAAACACGTGAAATAGTGGTGGCAAAACATAGGAGCACTATCGATACTATCGATGGTTTCAACATTGTCGAAAAATCGATGGTGGAAAACATCGATTTTTTGCCAGCTCTAGTTCAACTCACTCTGGTCACACTGTCCTTTTGACAATCTATCAACTTCCGATAGGTTTTGGAGCGCCGTAAAAATCAAGGAGTCAAGTTGTGACAAGTTAATTTTTTTTCCAAGTTCAAGTTTTTCCTAACGTACAGTTATCCAGAATGGCAGTTGTTTGCGTAATTAATATAGACGGGTCGTCGATTCGTCTGAAGCCGAATGAGGTATACCGTATTGGAAGAAAATCAGGTCTTGAGATTAGCATTGCCAATGAGGTGAGCTTACAAAAAATGTTTGCGAGAATTCGCAAAATTTATTTTCATTCACCTGTACGAACAGTCGATGGAGCTGGCCCATGCCACCATCAGTCTCCTTCGGTGCGGTGTCGTCCGCCTGGCCGCTGTGGAGGGCAAGATATTTGCACAGGGGCTAGAAAAGGTATTGGTCGACGTAAGCCCGGAGGACGCCATTGGTGGCCACGTCCAGCTACGATTTGGAACTGTAGAGGCAACTCTAGAGTTTGACAAGGTGAGTGGGTTTGTTAGAAAAATAGGAAATATTAGGAAAATAATTAGCCTATTAGCCATTCGAGACGAGTGTGGAACCGAGAAAGCGATAGGACGCGTGCGCACGCGCGCAACACATGCATACGTCCGTACATGCGCAAAATAAACTTTCCTATGAACAAATTTTGACAGCGCTTTGGTTAACGAAGTTACCAGAAAGCTTTCCTGTCTAACCCTCAAATTTCCCTTGACAGGCCCAGGAGAGCACTGGCTTCGGCGAGTGTCTGGATGACATCTTGTGTACACCCGGTACGCAGTCTCCGTCCGGAAATATTAGTAGCAACAGCTCCTCTATTTCTGAAACCGAGGAGATTTTGTTTGAAAGGGCCACGGAGAGTGATCCGCACCAGGAGAGCAGCGACGAGTCCATCAGCATGGGCACTCATCTAGGGGTCTTCACTCCAGACTTCTCTGAGTTCGATGCGGATGACCTGGACATCTCCGACTCTCCGCCGCAAGAGGAAGTCGATAAGAAACCGGGTAGTGCAGCTCCAAATTGGTTTAGTTTTCCAACTAACAAAGCCTTATTTAATTAAGACATTCTGCTGGACACCACTGACCTTGAGAAGAGTTCCTTCAATTGGTCAGGAAGCGCTTCAACTTCCACTGCCTTTAATGTATCCAAATCCGATGAAGTGGCGGCACATCGCGCTCCACTCGTTGAAGCGAAGATTAATTCGCCTGATCTTAATTTGATGGTAGTTAAGCAGGAGCAGGCGGCAGGCGGGATAAAGCAGCTGCATGTGGCCACTATTGAGAAGGTTCAGACTGAAGAATTGCCAGGAGGCAGTAACTCTGGAGCTAGGCAGGACGTTAATGCGATCCAAACTGCTGAGAACAAGGAAAACATTCCGCAGGGAACAAGTTCATCAGGTAAGCCGTAGAAATTAATGGATTGGGATGGGGTGAATAACTTCCACGACTTGCACAAACTCGTCAGGTTCATGGATTACTGAGTTCGAAGAAGTGATTGATCTCAACGAAGACGAAGTGGAGGACTTCAAGCCGTCTACCAGCAGGGCCAGGCACTATAAGGTAATTCTGACTGCTGAAGGACTGATCCCCAAATAAGTAAATATATATTTCAGCTTCCCCTGTTCAAAAACGTTTTCCAAAAGGACAACAATCCACTTCGCTTGAGAAATGAGCAAGCACAGAGCAGCAAGGAGGTGGCTGCTCCCAATGTGGATATCAAGAGCCGCTCCCCGACTCCTACTCCCACAGTCGAGTTTAGAGTCAGGAGATCGACCAGGTCTACCAGGCGTCCAACTAAATATTCAGACCCAGAGGTCAATAGAGGTGCCAAGAAGTCGATAGAAACTGGCAAAAGGAACTCTGAAGAAGATCCTGAGCAGTCTGCCAACAAGAGGGGCCGAAAGAACCTAAATGACACTGACGAAAAGGATTCTGAAGCCGAGGCCGCCACTAAGAAGGACTTAACTGCAGTCAAGAAGGAAGACGTTTCTAAGAACAAGCCAGATGACCGTAAGTTTCATTGATCTTATACTAGAACTTCGGATTTTCTAACTATTTTAAGTTGCAGCTATTCCGTCGGATCAGGACGATGCCCTCAAGGGTAAATATCTCAGTTTGTGCATGCTTCAAATCTGCTTAACTTATGGTTTAATCTTTCTTTAGATATCAATAAATATGTGACGAATGCCCAATCGAAGGGAAAGCTCAAGATAACCTTCACCAGGTGCAACCACAAGGCTTTGGAGCCTGTCCTAAAGGCCTTGGAGGGTAAGCATACTGCCAGCAACTAATTCTGAGCTAGAAACTGATTCCTCGTTTTTCAGATCTGATTGAGATAACCGATAACCCGCAGGTATGCGATCTTCTGATTATGGAAAAGGGCGAGAGGACCTACAAGTTCCTAGTGGCCATCGCTGCCAACAAACCCGTTCTCGGCACCAACTGGCTGGAGTCAGTGAGAGCAACTAAGAGCGTCACTATCGAAGAAGATCATCTCTTTAAGGACGCTGGTTTCGAGATGCTCTACAGCTATAAGTCTACAAGCGCACTGAAGCATCCTCGTTTCTTTGATGGCCTCAACTTTATGGTCTCTACGGGCATCCAGCCGAATTCCAGAGCCATGAAGGGTATGTCAGCAGTGCAGGTTTTTATTAACTTGTTTAATAATTCAACCAACTCCCTAGCAATCATCAAAAGTGCCGGTGGGAAGGTGCACCACGAGCCGCCTCCTTTGGCCAACAGCCTCGATCTCTATGTGGTGAGCAATGGCAGGGAGGAGGATTTCAAGAAGCTACGTCATTACGAAAACACACACTTTATAAACACAACTCAAGTAATGGATTCGCTTGTGCAGAAAAATCTGCAACTGTTGGACGTCACAACAGACAATATTTAAATACATAATTTACCCAATATTTATACATTTTTTATTTAGTCTATACTTAGTTTAGGAACAATAGCTTCGACAGACGTGGAGTAGTTAACCTGTTCCTATTTTCTGTAGCTGCAGTTGCTGCCTTTGGAAAGGTTGCCATCAGCCCGTATCGAATTCTGGAAATTATATTGATCTTGGCCCCGTATATTGCCCAAATTATAAATAATACTCAAAATAGGAACCATGGGTGTTTAGAAAATTCTGTTTTTTTACCTTCGTTTTTGTCGGACATTAATTTTAGTTATTTAAATATCGCGCGAAAAGTGCAATGTGCTCGCTGGCTTCATTTTTCTAGGAAAACACTGGTAACACTAATGAGATTGGCATTGCCAGACTGAGTTAGGAAAACCGTCACTATTCCTTGCCTTCTCGCGTCTCAGGTAATTTTCCGCCGATAAAGACCCTCGAGTTGGGTGAAAAACCTTCGGGGCATATAAGAAAATTCTTTTTTTCGCGGAAAACCCTCAAGAAAGGCTCCTGAAACAGCGTTGCCAGACTCCACACTGAAAAACGGCTATAACGCGACGACACAGCAGTGTGACCTGATCTTTTTAGTTTAGTGTTTTTGCCTCACGATTGCCGCACGTGGAATTAAAATTCGGGAAACAACGCAATTGCCCTCGCCTCCGAAGGAACAGGAACCCAAAGAGATAACATAGGATCATGGAGGTGGAGAACATTAAGGCGGACGCCTTCGAGCCGACTAAGAGGGCCACCAAGCGCAGTGCCGCTGGGAGCAGCCAGCAGGACACCGAGATGCAGGTGGACGAGGCCACAGGCATCGAAGGCCAGGTGCTGGGATCCGCTCGGGCATCCGCCCCACCCAAGGCGAAGCGGGCCAGGAGCGAGCTGCGCAAGGTGTCCGTGCCTCCGCACCGTTACTCCTCGCTGAAGGAGCACTGGATGAAGATCTTCACGCCCGTGGTGGAGCACATGAAGCTGCAGATCCGCTTCAACATGAAGGCGCGCCAAGTCGAGCTGCGCGTCGGCCCGGAGACGCCGGACATTGCCAACCTGCAGCGAGGAGCGGACTTTGTGCGCGCCTTCCTCTGCGGCTTCGAGGTTGACGACGCCCTGGCACTGCTGCGGCTGGAGGACCTATTCGTCGAGTCCTTCGAGATCAAGGACGTGAAGACGCTGCGCGGCGACCACCAGTCGCGCGCCATCGGTCGCCTGGCCGGCAAGGGCGGACGCACCAAGTTCACCATCGAGAACGTGACCAAGACCCGCATTGTGCTTGCCGACAGCAAAATCCACATCCTGGGCAGCTACCAGAACATTCAGCTGGCACGCCGAGCCGTCTGCAACCTCATCCTCGGATCGCCGCCCAGCAAGGTGTACGGAAACCTGCGCTCAGTCGCCTCGCGCCTCTCGGAGCGCATGTGATCAGCAGGGACTGTGATCTCGCCCCGCCAAGCAGCAGCAGGAAGAAGTAGATTGTTTTTTTTAGCATTAGCAATAAATAATAAATATAACATGTATTCATACATTTACAATATACACACACAAGAACGGGAACGACATAGATAGATATCGCCTGGAATGTAGAGCTGGAAAAGTATCGAAGTGTTCGATTTTACATCGATTAACATCGATGTTTTTCCAGCTCTACTGGAATGGCCGTGGCCCCTGGAGCTAGATCTAGAGCTTGGTGAGGATGAGCAGCAGCAGCATGAAGAATGTGACCGCCGCCAGGACCAGGATGATGCACATCTTGCGGTTCTTGCGCTGGTACATCTCCGCCTTGTGCAGCTGGCGCAAGCCCTCGGAGACGCGCGTCTGCGTCTGCTCCACGTTGTAGTCGATGCGGTCCAGCACGGTGCCCTGCTCCTGCACCATGTGGCCGAGGTCCTTGAAGATGTCATTCAGGTCGTGTATGGACTTGACGACCTTGGTCACCTCCTGCTCGCGGTGCTGGGCCACTCGCGAGTTCTCCTCCTCGAAGAGCAGCAGCTGCTGCTGGGTCATCCGGTTGGTCAGCGGTCGCTGAAAGTGGTCGTCGATCTCCTCTTCATCGTCCGGGAAGAATAGCTTGTGGGTTGGGCCCATCATGCCCGCTGGCACCACACCGTTTACATCAGGCTGCAGGAAGTTGTCGAAGGAGTCCACAAAGTTGACGGCGCCCAGCTCCACGTTGGTAAACACATCGGAGGCGCCGCCGTCGTCGAAGTACTTCTGCGAGCGCTCCTCGCGCGAGTTCAGCTGCAGCAGGTAGGCGTTCTGGCTGGCCCGAAACTTGGTTGTCAGCTCCTGGAGCTGCAGCAGGGCGCAGTGCACGGCATTGGCGGTTAGGCGCTGCTCCACCTTGCTGCCCACCCCCAAACTGGAGCGCACGCACTGGATGTGCCGGTGCGTTGATGTTATCAGCTTGGAGACGATCTGGCTCAGTACCTCGATGTCGCACTCGTCGTCCCGCTTGTCATCGAAGGCGGGACGCAGCAAGTGACGCGCATGCAGCGACCCCAGCTCGTCCAACTTTGGCTTGATCCTAAGGAAAAAAACCTTCACGATAGAGAAATGCCAGAGAGGCTGTGTCAGCGAACACCTACTTGGACATGGTGTACTGCGCCTCCTCGAACTTGTCCAGCCAGGCGGGCGGCGTGCCATAGTCGTCCTGCAGCTCCAGGCCCTCCTCTGCCTCCCGAACCGAGTGCTTCAGCAGGCGCTCCGCATCGCTGCCCCGCTTTAGTGGGCAGAAAACCAAAAACATATGCTCAAAACAGACATCACCTGGCTTTCGTTGGGTTTACTCACCCGATCGTCGTAGTGACTTCGGTTCTTGGAGGCATTATTGCGCATGATGACGAACACCTCCGTCAGGTTGCGCGACGTCATTGTGTGTGGGTGCTTGGGTGTGCTAGGCGTGATAGATAACTGGCATCCTTCGGCCCTATCCGCGTACGGAAAGTTCGAAAATATGCTAAACTCAAAATTTTCCAGATTACTGCCGTTGCAGTGTGACCAGGTGGGTTGGCTGTGAAATACCTAAATAGATTGTACCAAGAATTCTGGTTTCAGTGCTGTAAAACGGTCGCAGCCGAATTCTGCGACTTTCCAGTTATTTTTAAATATATTTTATTCGGCAATTGTAATATATTATTTCTTATTTCATCGTACATGCTTGAAATTAACATAATTTTTGAATTTAGAGGGAAAACTGTAATTTTTAGGGGGAAATCTCGACTGCTTGAGATTTTTTAGGTAAAAGCTAAATTTGTATCTGGCAACACTGATTAATTGATTAAACGCATTCAAAAACATTTAATTTGTGTGGCGAGCGTTGCAGCGCGAAGTTAGTGCAATTCGGAAGTGCGTGCGTCGCAGCCCAAGGAACCTCGGTGTCGTAACAACGGAGTCCTGCACCCTAGTCCGTAGTCCGTAGTCCGTAATCGGCGTGAAAGAACAAAATGAGCTGTAGTGCGTCGAAGGAAAACTACGATTCATCCTAAGCCCCAATTCCCGAGTGCAGTTGTGTGTGAGAGCGCCCCGAGTCGCGTGTCGTCCGTGTGTGAGTGACGACATTGACATCGCCCCCGTCCCACGCCCCCACGGACCACGGCCCACGCCACCGCCCCTGCTCCAGCCCCAGTCCCGTGTCCGTTGCCACCCCCCTGAGGGAGGGGGAGGGGAAGAAAAATGTGCCATGCCGTTGTTGTTGTTGTCGCTGCTGCTGCTGCTGCCGTTTCTAGGCTGAGCCCAGTCGTGGGCGCAGAGCAGTAGGAATACCCGAAAAAACCAAGAAGAGAAAGAAAACAAAAGAAAAACTATGTTCAACCGCCAGGCGAGCGGGGCCAGTGGCCAGGGATCGGGTTCCGGCGCGTGCACGGGACCCCAGGCAGCTGCAGCTCCGCCGCCGACCGCATCTGCATCTGCATCCCTGGCAGCGTCGCCTTCGCCCAGCCAGTCACCCGATCTCTACCTGCGCCCGCTGCCCTTCCTAGACTCCAAATGGCTGCGCGCTGATCTCATCGCCTCCCTGCGCAACGCCGCCGAGGGCGCGGTGCTGTGGAACCACCTGATCCAGGACTGTGAGCTGGTCTCCTCGCCCGCGGCCCCGCTCCTCAATGCCCGCGGCCAGCTGTCGTATCTCGGCGACGATGGCAAGCACTACTGCGGCGCCCAGCAGCTGAAGTGCTCCTGCTGCCAGCCGGACTACTGCGGCCCGCTCTCCGCCTGCAATTGCGACGGCTGCCGCCCGCTGGACTCGGACACGGCCATCAAGAAGCTCACAACGCAGGCGGCCGCCCAGCAGGCCGCCCATCTCAGCCAGGCCACCGACATGGTGCTCAGCGGCTGGCTCTGGAGCCAGCCGCCCTCGCATCAGGCGCGCCAGGAGTGCCAGCGCTCGCTGATCTCGGAGCTGCAGGAGCTGGCCTTGCGGGCCGCCGGCAACTGTCTCTCCGCCCAGCACCTTCGCCAGCAACTCTTCGTCTACGAGCGCTACTTCGTGGCCCTGAAGAGGGAGCGAGAGCGGGAGCGAGTGCCCGCGACAAGCGGACAAGCCGCCGCCGTCACCAATAGCACCACCATCACCACCACAACCACCACCAACACCACCACCACCACCGCCATAGGCACAGCCACCGCTACCACCGCCATTGCAAACACCACCAATGCAGCCGCAGGTGTGGAGCTCCAGCCGGCGGATCCACCGGAACACGGAGCCCTGGGACTGGCCCGCGTCGCCACCCGGGCCGCCCTCAACTTCAGCTTCGCCTTTCTGCGCCGCGCTTGGCGCTCCGGCGAGGACACGGAGATGTGCAGCGAGCTGCTGAGCGAGGCGCTGGCCTCGCTGCAGGAGCTGCCGGAGGCCACGCTCTTCGAGGCGGCCGTCGTCTCGCCGCTCTGGCTGGAGGTCATGGAGCGTTCCATCAAGTTCCTGCGCCTGGTGGCGCTCGGCGATCCCATGGGCGGCCGCTGCACGGCCCCGCTGAACGATCGCCATACGGCCCTCTGCCTGCTGCTGGAGCTGGGCGTGCAGAAGGGAACGCTGGCCGCCACGCTCGAGTGCGTGGTGCTGCTGCTGCTGCTCTGGGAGAAGGATCGGGCTGGCAACGACAACCGGGACATGCCGCGCAAGACGGGCGCCCCTCTGCTGCGCATCCTTCTGCGCTACCAGAAGATCGGAGCGTCGGCCAAGGGTGGCGGCCTGGCCGGCGGCGAGCCAGCGCCCGTGGCCAGTGCCACGGAAACCTTTTTGCGCTTCCTCTCGCTGCCCAAGAGCACGGCGGCGATTGTGGATCTGCGTCGCGCCGCCGTTGTCATCATCTCGCATCTGGATCGCCTGGTGCAGCCCCTAATGCCGCGTTGTCTGCTCCGCGGTCACGCGCCCGCCGCCTCATCCACCTCGGCGCCCCAGCAACGGATCTACGCCCTGGGCTGGCCATCGCTCTCCAAGGACCAGCAGGGATTCAGCGCCGAGCCGTCGCTGAGCTGGAGCGGAGAGTCGACGACGGTGCCCATGCTGAGCTGCCGCTTCCAGATCAAGCAGGTGGCCTGCTGCGAGACACAGATGCTGATACTCAGCCAGGAGGGCAAGCTGCACACCTGGCGCCTGGCCAAGCCGGAGTCGGAGCCGCTGCCCATGGAGGAGGTGGCCCACGAGACGTTCATCAGCATAGCGGGCCACTGCGAGGGTCGTCACTTCCTGGCCATCGACAGCAATCGTAAGTGGGACGAGGGACAGGCGGGGAAGGGTCGCTAGCTATCTCTAATCTCGTTCTATCTCTAATCTACGCTCTCTTCCAGACAACGCCTACTCGTGGGGCACTGGCGAGGATCACCGTCTGGGCCATGGCGACACCCATGCCCGCGCCGTGCCCACCAAGATCGCTGCTCTGGAGCAGCACTGCGTGCAGTCGGTGTTCTGTGGCTGCTCCTACAGTGCGGCCATCACCTGCGGCGGCAATCTGCTCACCTGGGGCCGCGGCACCTACGCCCGCCTGGGCCATGGCAACAGCGATGACCGCTGCCTGCCCACGCTGGTGGTGGCCCTGGCCGAGCATATGGTCGTGGACGTGGCCCTGGGCAGCGGCGATGCCCATTCGCTGGCCCTCACCTCCGAGGGATTGGTCTTTGCCTGGGGCGACGGCGACTATGGCAAGCTGGGCAATGGCAACTGCAACGGCAGTCTGCAGCCGATCCTGGTCGAGGCTCTGCCGCGTGTGCAGCGCGTCTTTGCGGGCTCCCAGTTCTCGGTGGCCCTGAGCAGCGAGGGCCAGCTTTTCACCTGGGGCAAGGCCACCTGTCTGGGCCACCAGCTGGTTGAGCGCAGCGTCCAGGGCTGCAGTGTGCCGCGCCTGGTGAGCAGTCTGCAGGTAGGTCGCCTCCGGATGCGGTTACTCTGAGATTAAGCCTCGCTCACCCTTCCGTCTTTCAGCACAAACGCATCGTAAACGTGGCTGTGGGTGTGGCCCACTGCCTGGCCCTGTCCAGCTGCGGCGAGGTCTTCGGCTGGGGCCGCAACGACAGCCAACAGATCTGCCCCGCCTCCGTGTCCAGCGAACCGTTGCTGCGAACCCCCATCCTCGTGGCTTTGCCCACGCTCCCGGCCAGCGGAATTGCATGCACCGGCGGTCAGAGTCTGGTGTGGACACAGAGCTCCCATCAGGGCGTGCCACTGCGCGCCCCCTTTGTCATCGACCTGGGGGAGCCGACATTCCGGCTGCTCGACCAGCTGCTGGGCATGTGCAGCAGCCAGGACAACCGGCAGACGCCGAACCAGGAGAGCGAGTGCATCGCCGTGGCCTGCCTCAATATGGTGCGCCTGCAGCTGCTGGCGCTCATCGCCAATGGGGTGGAGCCGCGCCAGGTGGGCCTGGCCAGCGGCAGTCGCTTGCTGGGCAGCCTCAAGACGCGTGTCCTAGGACTAGCTGGTGGCAGCCAGGTGCTCCGCACCATACAAGTGGCGGCCCAGCAGGCCCTGCAGGTGAGCTCGGGTCCCCGTTTCCCTGCAGGATCTATAACCCTTGTTTTTCCCCATCTCTAGGACGGCTGGAGTGTCCTTTTGCCCACGGCAGCGGAGCGCGCCCAGACCCTCACCTCGTTGCTGCCCTCGGAGCCGGGCCAGGCGTCCTCCGCTGGCCACCGCTTCATGACAGACCTCCTGGTCAGCTCCCTGATGGCCGAGGGCGGCCTGGAGTCGGCCCTGCAGCATGCCATCCGCCTGGAGAGCAGCTCCAACTCGGCAGACTGCGGCGACGGCGTGCACCTGCCGCTGCTGCAGCTGATAACGCGGCTGCTGGGCAACAACGCGGCTCTCACCCAGACCAGACTGTCGCCCACGCTGGGCAAGCACGAGCTGCTGAAGGAGGAGGAGGAGGAGCGCGATCACCAGCACCAGGAGCCGAGTACCAGCCCCAGTTTGAGCCTGCTGCATCGCTTCCAGCGCCTCCTGCTGGCTCACATCCACCAGGCCGAGCCCGAGGACGAGACAATTGGAGCGGAGGCGTTGCTGCTGCAATACCTGCACGCCCTGATCCCGGCCTGCGTGACCACGCTGCAGCAGGCCCACGAGCTGGCGCTGCAGTGCCGGGAGCCCGGGGAACATCCCCTAAGCCAGCAGGTTGGCCACTTGGGACGCATCCTCCAGGCGGACATCTCGGACGCCCTGCTGCACGAGCTGCTGGTGGGCCTGGTGCTGCTCAAGCGCGACCGTCCCCAGTGCCTGGGCAACCTGCGCTGGGCGCGCCTCTTCCTGCCCCTCCTGCGCGTCCTGGACCGGCTGAATCGGGCCCTGGGCGAGGGAGAACTGCGCGACGGCGACGACATGGGCTGGCCGGGCATTATCTGCCGAGGAGGCCCCAAGGGCGGGCCACCGCCTGCCGATCCCGAGACCCACTATGTGCGCCGGGCGGACATGGAGAACCAGCTGCTGGACGGCAGTCGCTGCATCATCCTCGCCGGCTACGTCTGCGACTTGAGTGGATACAGGTGAGTGATCGTCTTGGGAGGCTATCCTGGAGGCTAATCCTCTTCCCTCTCCTTGCAGTTGCGAGTCGGAGGCCTTGCGGAGCCTTCTGGACACGGGCCTGGGCAAGGATCTGACGGCGGAGCTGAGCCAGGCGCACAGGAGCGCCATGGAACACATATTGCAGCATCACAAGCTGGGCAAGTACATGGCCCAGGCAGGCAGCGAGGAGAAGGTGAGTTGCTCCTAGGGATATCCTTCCTCCAGGCTAATCTCTCTCTCTCGGGCAGTCGACGGCGCCAGGACCCAGCCGCCTCACTCACTTTAGTTCGGAGTGCGCTCTGGCCCAGCTGCTCGGACTGGTGGCCAACCTGATGTGCAGCGGACCCGCCTTGCAGCCGGCTGAGCTGCAGTGCCGTCAGCTGGACAAGTCCAGCCTGTTGAGTGGCGGCCTGCAGCTGCTGCAGCCCAGCAATCCCTTTGACGAGGAGAAGGGCGAGGCGCGGAGCAGCCACAGCTGCCACAGCACGGCGGGCAACACGCCCACGGAGCAGGCGCCGCCACTGCCGCTGCAACAGCAGCTGGCACCGGGACGCGGCAAGTCCCAGCTGCAGCAGCGGGCGGAGGCTTTTATCAGCGGCTTGGCAGAGGCTAGGCTCTCGGAGCCACCGGTGGCCGCTTGGCTGGGACTCACGGAGCGCTACTGCAAGGCCCACAACCTGATGTGGCACCAGGAGTTCGCCACAGAGCATCCCGTCCAGGAGTTGGAGCGCCTGCTGAGCGCCGTTCTCATACGGCATCAGTACCTGGGCGGCCTGGTGCTGGGCGCCTTGGAGACGGAGGCGGAATCGCCGCCGCCCAGGCAGCTGGGCGAGATCATACGCCTGGTGCACCAGGCCAAGTGGTCGGTGGTCCGGACGCGGCAGCAGCTCAATCGCAGCTACAAGGAGGTGTGCGCCCCGATCCTGGATCGACTGCGCTTCCTGCTCTACGAGGTGCGTCCGGCGATTAGCCCGCAGCAGCGGGGACTGCGACGCCTGCCCATTCTGCAGCGGCTGCCTCGCTTTCGGCTGCTGGTGCGACGCCTTCTCCAGGAGCTGCGCTCTTCGCGGCAGCCGGCCAAGCCGGAGGATCTCCTCAACGCCACCATCCAGCAGCAGCAGGAGCAGGAGAAGAAGCCACAACAGGCCATGCCCAAGCAGGAGCAGGAGGAGCAAGAGGAGGAGGAGACGCTGCTGCGGCGCCTGAACGAGCGACAGATCCATGGCGAGGGCGAGCTGGACCCGGCCCTCATGCAGGACATCGTGGACTTTGCCCTGCAGGACAGCTGCGACGTGGAGACGGCCCGCCGGGCCATGTACTGCCAGATGCAGCGCTTCCAGCTGCGGCTGGCCGGCCTTCAGCTCGTCCAGCAGCTGCTCGAGCTGCACGGCCTCCTGGATGCGACGCAGTACAGCCTCCTCAACGGCTTCCTTGGACTGCACCTGAAGTCGACGTCGTCCGGAGGCGGTGGCTCCTCAGGCGGAGGCTCTGGCAGCTCCCTGCATGTCCTGGGCCAGCTGAACATGGTGAGTGCCTACCAGAAGGCCCGGCTGCTCCTGGCCCAGGCTCGCGTCCTTGACTGGGCGGTGCGGGAGCTGCGCCGCCTGGTCAACCAGGAGCAGCACGGCCATGCCCGCGGCAAGGACAGCACCAACCTGGGCACCTATGTCCTGCTGAAGCGCCTGCCGCGTGCCCGCTTCCTGCTGAGCGTGTTCGGGCTGCTGGCCAAGGAGCTGGGCCCCAACGAACTGGGCCTGCTGATCAACTCCGGCCTCCTGGGCACGGTGCTCGGCCTGCTGGCGCAGACGGGCGGCGAGGGACTGGCCGGCGGCCAGCTGCACGGCGAGTTGAGCGTGCTCTACGAGGACAGCGTGCTCAAGCAGAAGTCCAGCAAGGCGCAGCTCAGTGGCCCCGACCTGGCCAAGCTGATGAAGATCGGGACGCGGATCGTGAGGGGAGCGGACTGGAAGTGGGGCGACCAGGATGGCAATCCGCCCGGCGAGGGGCGCATCATCAGCGAAGTGGGCGAGGATGGGTAAGTCATGGCCAAGTCTCCCTCACAGTCACAGGAACTATGTTCACTGATCTCCTTCCCCCCTTGCAGGTGGGTGCGCGTGGAATGGTACACTGGAGCCACCAACTCCTACCGCATGGGCAAGGAGGGCCAGTACGATCTGCAGCTGGCCGACAGTGCCATGAACGTGGCCTCGCCCACGGAACCGGAGCGCGAGGATGTCGCCGGCAGCGAGGCCTCGCCCAGCAGCGATTCGCATCCCTCCAAGCTGCTGCGCCACTGTGCCGCCAAGCTGCTGCAGATCCTGGCCGTGGGCAGCGGCCTGCACGGCGCCCAGCTGGACAGGCACGCCCTGCGCGGCATGACGAGCATGTTCCGAGCCATCATCGATCCCAAGCCAGCCATGTCCAACGTCGCCCACTCGCTGGGTTGGCTGAACCTGGGCTTTATCCGAGCCATAGCAGGTGAGTGTCCCTCTTAAGGCAATCCACTACGTGAGAGTAATGCCCTCCTCCCTTCCAGGCGACTGTCCACGGCTCTGCCTCGAGCTGAGCACGCCCGGCTGGCTCAGCCACTACCTGTCGCTGCTGGAGGAGCCGGCGGGCAATGAGGCGGGCGTCTACCGGCAGCTCCACTGCCTGCGACTGCTGCAGTTCATTCTGGCGCAGTGGGGCGCCGAGGAGGAGCCCAGGATGCCGGCGCTGGTGCGCCAGCTGTTCGCCACCTTGGGCCGCATTGCGCTCCATTGTCCGGGCGATGCCAGCCTGCGGCCGACGAGCGAGGGAAAGGCGCGCGTCCTGCTCACCGCCTCCCACTCGGGCAGCGTGGCCGAGGAGCTGGTGGCGCTGCTCCGGCGCCTGCACACTCTGCCGCCCTGGAACCCGGTCATCAACTCCTTCCTGGCCCAGAAACTATGCGTGGCCGCCGAGCTGCTGGCCGAGCAGTCGCCCTCGCACTCCACGCCGCTGGACAGCGAGCAGGTCTTTGTGCTGGGCGTCCTGGGCGCCATGGGTGGCCACGATCTGCGTCCGCGCGTGGGCCTGCACTGCTTCCACGAAGGCGGCCACATGGTCATTGCCAGCTTCACGCCCAAAGGCCGCTGTCTGCTGGCCCCCGGAGGCGTGGGATCGGGCACTGGGTTCGTGAAGGTCCCGCTCTCGGCCGTCATGCCCCATTTGGACCACAGCGTCTTCAGCCTGAGCCGGCTGCCCATGAACGAGATGCTGCTGAATGCCTGGACAGTCCTGCTCTACGGACCTGCCTCGGAGCTCCGCGAGCTGCCCGCCAGCGCCGAGGGTCGCTTGGACCTGGCCCTGCTCCGAGCCCAGCAACTGCAGATGGCGGTGCTGCACACGAACGGCGTGCTGTACCGCCACCAGGCCGCTCTGCGTCGCATCCTCAAGCAGCGAGCCCCGGGCAGCATCTACACGTCCGCCGAGGAGCCGGAACCGGAGCCAGAGCCGGACAGAAGCGATCAGGAGTCGCAGCAGGAGAGGGAGCAGCAGCAGCAGCAGGAGTCGCAGCAGGAGCAGGACCATCAGCTGTCCACTGGCAGCGGCGGGAGTGCGCAGGAGAGCCAGCTCCTGATACAGTGCATCCTGCTGAGGGCCACCCAGGCCTCGCCCGTGAAGGCGTGCTACAACTACACGGATCTGGCCACAGCCGCTCTCAACTGCATCCAGTCGCTGGCCACACAGGCGCACCAGGAGCTGAGCGAAGTGGCCGGCGCCCCCCAGAGCACCCAGGCCCTGGTGACGCCCCCGCAGCCGACCATGGTGCACGGCGTGCCGGTCTACAACGTGGCCAAGAGGGAGCCGAAGCCGCAGCCCGGCCAGCAGGCGGAGCTCAAGTCCAAGTGGCCGGCGGCGGCCACCGACGCGCAGCTCATCGGCCAGATTATGGAGATGGGCTTCACGCGACGCACCGTGGAGCTGGCCCTCAAGCAGCTGTCGCTGCAGGCGGAGATCATGCCCACGCCCGAGCAGATTGTCCAGTGGATCCTGGAGCACCCGGACGTGTGTGCCAACACCATCGAGGAGGACTCGCTGGCCCTGCCCCGCCACGACCCGGAGGCGGACTCGGACAACGAGTGCCCCAGTTCGAACTCAACGACTTCCTCCTCCTCGTCCTCCTCCTCCTCCTCGGACACGGTGGAGGGCCAGCCGCTGGCCACGGTTAACGGGGCTGGAGCCTCGGAGCCACCGGTCAAGTTCGAGTCCCGCAAGGACTTCCAGACGGCGGACCTGTACGCGCTCTATGTGCGCGGCCTGGTGCGTCCCGGGATGACGGTGCGCTGCTGCCGGGACTTCGAGGAGATCAAGCAGGGCGACATGGGCACCGTGCTCATCGTGGACACCGAGGGCCTGCACGACCTCAACGTCCAGGTGGACTGGCGCAACCACGGCAGCACCTACTGGGTCTGCTTCGTCCACATCGAGCTGGTGGAGGCGGCGCACTCGCATCACCAGCCCCGCCCGCCGCCCATTGTCGTGGGCGCCCGGGTGCGCCTGTGCACCTCCTCGCTGCGCTTCGCCATGCTCGGCCAGCTAAGGCTGGGAGCCAGGAGCCAGGCCGCCGCCTCCTCCTCGTCCTCCGTGGGCGTGGTGACCTCGGTGCGCGGCAAGCAGCTCACGGTGGACTTTCCGGACATGCTCGCCTGGCAGGGTCACATCAACGAGGTGGAGCTGGTGGCCCCGCTGGTGGCCAACGCATGCTCCGTCCTGGCTCCCCTGGGGGAGGCCGGCAACCTGGCGGCGGCGCCCAGCGATCTCATCGAGGACTGGTCGCGATGCATCCGCTCGCTGACCGTCAGCTCCAACGAGGCGGCCGCCAAGCACCTGCTGGACGGCATCGGACAGCCCTGGCAGAGCTGCTCCAGCGGACCCTGCCGCCACTGGATCCGCCTCGAGCTTCACGACCGCATCCTGGTGCACAGCCTGATCCTGCGGGTGAGTCCCGAGGACCATTCGCACATGCCCTCGTTGCTGGAGATCCGCGTGGGCGAGTGCGTCGACAGCCTCAAGGAGTACACCTGGATCCCGGTGCCTGCCGGAGCTGGCCAGGTGCTGCTCATGCAGCAGGTCCCCACCTACTATCCCTGGGTGGAGGTGGTGGTCAAGCAGTGCCAGAACAACGGCATCCAGTGCAAGATCCACGGCATCCAGTTCGTGGGCCGCCGCCAGCAGCCGGACCTGCACCACATCCTGGCCAACGCCCAGTTCCTGGCCAGCGAGTACAGCGCCAGCGTGGCCGTGGGTCCAGCCGTAGCAGCTGCCGTGGCAGCAGGACCTGGAGTTCCAACTGCAGCAGGAGCCGTGAGCTCCTCCCAGCACAGCGAGCCTGGGGCGGCGCCGCAGGAGCAGGACCTGCCCTGCACCGTCATGGTGTGGGGCCTCAACGACAAGGAGCAGCTGGGCGGCCTCAAGGGCTCCAAGGTGAAGGTGCCGACCTTCTCGCAGACCATCAGCCGGCTGCGGCCCATCCACATAGCCGGCGGCTCCAAGAGCCTGTTCATCGTCAGCCAGGACGGCAAGGTGTTCGCCTGCGGCGAGGGAACCAACGGACGCCTGGGCCTTGGCGTCACCCACAACGTGCCGCTGCCCCACCAGCTGCCCGTCCTGCACCAGTACGTGGTGAAGAAGGTGGCCGTCCACTCCGGCGGCAAGCACGCCCTGGCCCTCACCCTGGACGGCAAGGTGTTCTCGTGGGGCGAGGGCGAGGACGGCAAGCTGGGCCACGGCAACCGGACGACGCTGGACAAGCCGCGCCTGGTGGAGGCGCTGCGCGCCAAGAAGATCCGCGACGTGGCCTGCGGCTCATCGCACTCGGCGGCCATCAGCAGCCAGGGTGAGCTCTACACCTGGGGCCTGGGCGAGTACGGGCGCCTGGGACACGGCGACAACGTGACCCAGCTGAAGCCCAAGCTGGTCGCCGCCCTGACGGGCCGCCGGGTCGTCCAGGTGGCCTGCGGCAGCCGGGATGCCCAGACCCTGGCCTTGACTGAGGACGGGGCCGTCTTCTCCTGGGGCGACGGCGATTTCGGGAAGCTGGGACGCGGCGGCAGCGAGGGATCGGACACGCCGCACGAGATCGAGCGGCTGTCGGGCATCGGAGTGGTCCAGATCGAGTGCGGGGCCCAGTTCAGCCTGGCCCTGACGCGGGCCGGCGAGGTCTGGACCTGGGGCAAGGGCGACTACTACCGCCTGGGCCATGGCGGGGACCAGCACGTCCGCAAGCCGCAGCCCATCGGCGGACTGCGCGGCCGTCGGGTCATCCACGTGGCCGTCGGCGCCCTGCACTGCCTGGCCGTCACGGACGCCGGCCAGGTGTACGCCTGGGGAGACAACGACCACGGCCAGCAGGGCAGCGGCAACACGTTCGTCAACAAGAAGCCCGCCCTGGTCATCGGCCTGGACGCCGTCTTCGTGAACCGCGTGGCCTGCGGCAGCTCGCACTCCATCGCCTGGGGCCTGCCCAACGCGTCGCTGGACGAGGAGAAGCGCGGACCCGTGCCCTTCGGCAGCACCCGGGACCCCCTGGGCGGCAGCAGTCTGGGCATCTACGAGGCGGAGACCGTGCAGCAGGCCCTGAAACCGGACCCCAAGCCCCTCAGCCTGACCAGCCTGAGCGAGAGCCTGGCCCTGGAGACGCCGGCTGCCCGGCAGGCGGCCCTGGGACACGTGCTGCGCGCCATGAGCATCCTGCAGGCCCGCCAGCTCATCGTGGCCGCCCTCACCAGCCACAGCAAGGTGAACTACAAGGAGCGCGGCGTAGCTGGCGGCGGGGGCGGCGGCGAGGAGGAGCAGCTGACGGGCGGAGCGCCCATGGGAGGAGGAGTGCCCCTGCAGACGGCCGAGACGATTGCCCAGGGAGGAGGCGAGGCGCCCGCCGATGCTGCGGATGCAGCCCTGCAGGAACACAGTCCGGATGCGCCCCTAGAGGCGCTGACAGCAGGAACCGGAGCAGGAGGAGGCGCCGTTATGCCCGGAAGCTCTGCCACACTGCCGCCGCTCACTGCTGGGCCACTGAGCGCCTTCCAGAGCCTCACCGGCTCCCTGTCCATGTCCGGATCGCTCTCGAGCAGCGCCCTGCCCCAGCACAAGCACTCACGGATGTCGGCCAGCGCCATGTCCGTCATGGCTGCCACCATGACGCAGCAGGAGGAGATGCTGGCCCAGATTGGCCATTGCCACGGCCTGGATGACTTCGGCGGGCTGCTGGGCGAGCCGGAGGCCAAGAGCCTGGTGGAGCTGCTCAAGCTGGCGGTGTGCGGACGCTGCGGACCGCCGAGCACGGCCCAGACCATCGCCGAGACCCTGATCTCGCTGGGAGCCGGCGCGCCCCCAGTGGCCGCCATGCTGCTGGAGACATGCATCACGGAGCTGGAGGATCTGTGCACGTCGCGCCACTGCCTGGGCAAGCTGCCCAAGCCGGTGATGCAGGAGAGCAGCCACCCGTACGTGGACAACGTGAACGTGACCGGCGTGGTGCGCATCGCGGGCGCCGAGATGCTGCGCCTGGAGTTCGACAGCCAGTGCAGCACGGAGAAGCGCAACGATCCGCTGGTGATCATGGACGGCACCGGCCGGGTCCTGGCCATGCGTTCGGGCCGCGAGTTCGCCCACTGGGCGCCCGAGATCCGGGTGCCGGGCGACGAGCTGCGCTGGAAGTTCTCCTCGGACAGCTCGGTCAACGGATGGGGCTGGCGCTTCTGGGTGCACGCCATCATGCCGGCGGCGACGCTGGGCGAGAGTGGCTCGGACCGAGCGGTGCTATCGCAGCCGTCCATGTCGCTGGTGATGTCGCTGCTGGACTCGCGGCTGGCCCCTCGCCAGCCGGGCGTACTCCTGCGCCTGGCCTCGGCCCTGGCCGCGTGCTCGCAACTGGGAGCGCTCACCACGGCCCAGAGGATCTGGTCGCTGCGCAAGCTGCATGCCGTGCTGCTCCTGGACCAGGCACCCCGTCCCCAGGATCCCTCGCTGGCCACGCTGCTCCAGCCGCTGATACCGGAGCTGCTGCGCCAGTACGAGTACGAGGAGCCGCAGGTGCGCGGCGGCATCCACCTGATGCACTCGGACTACTTCAAGACGCTCGCCGCCCTGGCCTGCGACATGCAGCTGGACGCCTCGCTGCCGGCCACCACAGCCTCGGTCGCAGCCAGCTCCTCGGTCTCGGCCTCGGCCTCGGCCTCCACGGGCGACGTGCACAAGTGGGCCTGGTTCAAGCGCTACTGCATCGCCGTGCGCGTGGCCCAGGCCCTCATCCGGCGCACCGAGCTGCCGCGAGCCTTCTGCCTGGAGGTGCGCAAGAAGTTCGCCGAGATGCTGCCCAGCTCGGGCTCCAACTGTCATTCCAATGCCAATGCCGGTGGCCAGTCGCCCGGCGCCTCCATGCTGAACTCGGCCACCTCGCTGTCCTCCAGCACGGCCAGCAATGTCTCACCGCCGCCGGGGACCGAGCGCAGCGAGCAGCTGGAGCTGCACTGCTCCGTCCATCAGCTGGAGTCGACCAGCACCCTGCTGCACGAGGACCATGCGCTGTTCCAGGCGCCGCACGACGCCCAGCTCCTGCAGTGGCTGAACCGGCGGCCCGACGACTGGGCCCTGAGCTGGGGCGGAGCCAGCACCATCTACGGGTGGGGCCACAACCACCGCGGCCAGCTGGGCGGCCTCGAGGGGAGCAGGATCAAGACGCCGACGCCCTGCGAGGCGCTCAGCCTGCTGCGTCCCGTCCAGCTGGCCGGCGGCGAGCAGTCCCTGTTCGCCGTGACGCCGGACGGCAAGCTGTTCGCCACCGGATACGGTTCCGGGGGCCGGCTGGGCGTCGGGGGCAGCGACAGCTGGGCCATACCCACGCTCCTGGGCTCCCTGCAGCACGTGTTCGTGAAGAAGGTGGCCGTGAACTCCGGCGGCAAGCACTGCCTCGCCCTGACCACCGAGGGCGAGGTGTACGCCTGGGGCGAGGGCGAGGACGGCAAGCTGGGCCATGGGAACCGGATGAGCTACGACCGGCCCAAGCTGGTGGAGCATCTGAACGGGATGAGCGTGGCGGACATCGCCTGCGGCAGCGCCCACTCGGCGGCCATCACGGCCAGCGGTCACGTCCTGACCTGGGGCAAGGGCCGGTACGGGAGACTGGGACACGGCGACTCCGAGGATCAGCTGCGACCCAAGCTGGTGGAGGCCCTGCTCGGCTACCGGGCCATCGACATAGCCTGCGGCTCCGGGGATGCCCAGACGCTGTGCATCACGGACGACGACAACGTGTGGAGCTGGGGCGACGGCGACTATGGCAAGCTGGGACGCGGCGGCAGCGACGGCTGCAAGCTGCCCTACAAGATCGAGAGCCTCGCGGGACTCGGAGTGGTGAAGGTGGAGTGCGGATCCCAGTTCTCGGTGGCCCTGACCAAGTCCGGGGCGGTGTACACCTGGGGCAAGGGCGACTTCCATCGCCTGGGCCACGGATCCGTTGACCATGTGCGGCGGCCCAAGAAGGTGGCCGCCCTGCAAGGCAAGAAGATCATCTCGATTGCCACCGGCTCGCTGCACTGCGTCGCCTGCAGTGACTCCGGCGAGGTCTACACCTGGGGCGACAACGACGAGGGACAGCTGGGCGACGGCACTGTCACCGCCATCCAGCGGCCGCGCCTGGTGGCCGCCCTCCAGGGCAAGCACATCGTGAAGGTCACCTGCGGATCGGCCCACACCCTGGCCCTGTCCACCTCCCAGCTGAGCGAGCGGCTGCGTCCGCTGCCCAATCCCCCGCTGGAGTACGATCTGGTGCGTGACCTGGCGCCGGAAGCCCTCCACGCCCGCCTCATCCTCCTGCATCACTTCTCGGAGCTGCTCTGCCCCTGCCTGGCGATGCTGCCCATCTCCGGCGACCTGAGCCTGGGCGCCCTGAAGGATGTCCTCGTGTACAACATCAAGGAGGCGGCCTTCCGCAAGGTGATCCAGACGACGATGGTGCGGGACAAGCAGCACGGACCCGTGATCGAGCTGAACCGCATCCAGGTGAAGCGGTCACGCAGCCGCTGCAACGGCCTGGCCGGCGTCGATGGGATGAAGAGCGTGTTCGGCCAGATGGTGCAGAAGCTGCCGCTGCTCACCCAGGAGGCTCTGGCCCTGCCGCATCGCGTCTGGAAGGTGAAGTTCGTGGGCGAGAGCGTCGACGACTGCGGCGGCGGCTACAGCGAGTCCATAGCCGAGATGTGCGATGAGCTGCAGAATGGCAGCGTTCCGCTGCTGATCAGCACGCCCAATGGACGCGGGGAGGCGGGCGCCAATCGCGACTGCTTCCTGCTGGACCCCACCCTGGGCTCGGTGCTGCAGATGAACATGTTCCGCTTCCTGGGCGTCCTCATGGGCATTGCGGTGCGCACTGGATCGCCGCTGAGTATCAAGTGAGTGATTATTTTCATATCCTTATAATTCTCAAATGCATTTTTCGGTCAGAAATGGAGGTAGTTACTTGAGCTAGGCACTGGGTTCCTTTGAAGGATATAGCTAGCTCTAGCCTCGACTTTATCAAGATAATACATCGAGGGGTTCATGTCCTCTCTAGCCAACCCTAACCCTAACCCTTTCTCGCATTGCCTGCAATGTACAAGCCAAGCAGCAATGGAGATAGTTACTCGAGGCTACTCGAAGCATATAACCATCTCTAATCTCGACTTTATCAAGTTAATACATAAAGTGGTTCATGTCTTCTCTAGCCAACCCTAAACCTTTCTCGCTTTGCCAGCAATGTACAAGCAAAGCAACAATGGAGGTAGTTACTCGAGGCTACTCGAAGCATATAACCAACTCTAGCCTTGAGTTTATCAAGTTAATACATAGAGTGGTTCATGTCTTCTCTAACCCCTTCTCGCATTGCCCGCAATGTACAAGCAAAACAGCAACCACAGCTTATTGAGCCGAGTTTCAATCACTTATCGATACTGATGGGGAAGCTGCTTATTCAAGAGCTTGTTTCCAACTATTTACTATATGGAAATAATTAATTATCCCTAATAATTGGTTAATTGATCAAATATCTCCCTGACTTGCATTATTTTGTCTGTTATAATTGCAATTATTATGGAA
>JAEIIF010040798.1:0-10018 GCA_018874455.1 Drosophila trapezifrons
GGTGACTCACTCAGGCCCTATCTGGAAAAACCATAAACTGTTGCCTGAAGTAGTTACAAACTAAAGACTTGGCAGTAAATAATGGTTAAGGGCCCTGAGATAAGATATTATTCCGCTACTAATCAACCGACGGTTTCACCTAATCAAACAAAATTGTGGCAATTATACATATTTATTTAAGCCGAGAGCTGTGAGCCAAGAGCCAAGAGCCAAGAGCCAAGAGCCGCAAGCTGCCAGCCCTCTTTTCTCCCCAAATTATTATGGCCAAAAATTAGCATGATTGAAAACGAGTGATTTAATTTTGTTTTTTGCCATCTCTTAAGTGTTTTATTAATTTGCTTTGTTTCCCTATTCTTCGGCAGAGACCCGTTAGAGCGACGACGAGCATCGACGGAAACGGAAAGTAAAAGCTTCGCCAGCGACCAGATCCCCAAGCACAGACATGGCCGAGACCATCAATACCAAGCCGAGCATACAGATCCGCAGCGGTCTGCCCTCGCCGCTGCCGGACAAGAGCCCCTCGCCGGCCACCAAGCTGCTGATCAGCCACGGCAAGCCCAACTTCACCATTCCCAAGTCCCCCAAGGGCGAGGAGAACGGCAATCCGCTGTCGCCCCAGCCGAGTGCCACCAACAACTACAATCCCTACAAGAGTGCCAATAGCACTGTGGCCAACAACAACACCAACAAATTCATCGTGGGCACCAAGTTCAACGGGGTCTTCAAGCCCTCGAACGGAACGGCCGCCTGGGCCACCAATGGCAACGCCAACGGCACCTCCGAGGGCGAGAACGAGGCCGCCAAGGTCGTCCTGCGACGCCCCAAGCTGGCAGAGTCCCCCACACCGGCCGTCGTCGAAGCGGAGGACGCCGACGTGCCGGAGTTCATCAGACGCCAGCGACGCATCCAGGAGCGACTGGCCAAGGAGAACGTGCTGGACTTTGAGAACCGGCGCAGCGGCTACTTCACGCACGTCATGATCTCGCCGGACTCGCCCAACCGCACCTCCTTCGTGGAGACCATGGCCAGCCCGGCCATAGTTCCAGCCCTGGAGATCCCCGCCCCGGTGGCCGAGAAGGTGGAGGAGGAGCAGGAGCAACAGCAACAGCCCCTGGTGGCCGCTGTGGTCACCTCTGCTCTGATCACCGAACCTGAACCTATAGTCGAGCCCGTGGTGAGTGCCAGCAACGGTCACAGCGAGGAAACCATCACCAATGGACACTCGCAGGCGGAGAGCTCTGAGGTGGCGCCCGAGGAGGTGGCCAGGGCCATTGAGGAGGTCAACAAGGCGGTGGCTGGCGAGGACGAGGCTGAGGTGGAAGCTGCTCCCGAACCAACTGCACTGGCAGTCCCTGAGCCAGCCCCAGTGGCGGCTGAGAGGAAAGCAGACCCAGAGCCTGAGCCCGTAGAGCAGGCGCCCGTAGCCGTTACACCCACATCTGCTCCCGCTCCAGTGGAGGCCAAGGTGGAGGTGGTAGAGCCAGCTGCTCCTGTGCAAAAGGAGGAGGCAGCCCCGGCCACAAACGGCCAGAAGGAAGAGGCGGCCCCGGCCACAAACGGACACAAGGAAGAGGAGGAGGCCATCACCATTTCCCACACCAACGGACAGACCAATGGCCAGAGCAGCGACGGCCCCAGCATACCGGCGCCGGACCCCAGTGGCGCCCTCGGAGTGAACTACGAGCCCAAGACGGTGGTCAGCTTCTCGCAGGAGCTGGGAGGCGGCGAGAACAACTATCCCGACACCGTGAAGGTGGTGAGCGAGGGCACCCCGCAGGCCGATGGAGAGCTGAAGGAGCTCGCTAAGCTGAAGTTTGACATCAAGAGCGACGAGAAGAACGATGATGTCCAGGTGACGCCCGCTCTGCGCGCGGACTAGGGATCGGATCGCACCAGATTGGATCGGCGGGCAGGAGTAGTGCAATTTGTTTGTTAAAACAAAAGAAACCATCAACTATTGTATTGTATTTTGTGTTAGCTGCTAAGTTGATTACGAGAAATGTTGCCAAATTTAATTTTATGCTTCGCGCATCAGTCAGTATCGAGAGTGGAGAAGTGGAGGAGTGGACGAAGTGGAGGACTGCATAACGCCAGGTCGTAGGGCTATGAATGGAGCCAGCTGTTGAGGCCGAGTCCCCAAAAAATCTGTTGTTCGGGGACTTGCTAAACCAAACTACGTTTATTGCAATAGACACCATTTGCTTTATTTAAATAAATTAAATATTATTATTATTGAAAGCTGGACTTTGAACTGGAGTACTCCTCGAGAGTGGCTGCTCTTCGATAAGAGCTTCAGGTACTTCAGGTCGTTCCACAAAGATAGCATTATTTGTGTTTGCACAAAAGGTATTCCACTCATCCCTGAAGGGAATATTGTCTTAGAACTCGAAGGTGCTTAGCTATTGTTTTTCATTTTTAATGCAGGTAAGGAGTATTAGCTTTCTTCGTTCTTCGCCATACTTAAAATATTCAAAATATGTTTGCTATTAGTCAGAATTATTTATTGGAAAAGCTCTTTAAGTCAGAGCTATCAGACTCTATCGAAGAATGTTAAGACCACGAGCTCAGGTGCTCAGAGTGAGTAGCGGCTGTGAATGGAAACGGAAAGTGTTTGCCGACAGTGTCTAGCATTGAACCCCCGAAACCGGTGATGACCTTCGCTCCGATGTGCTCCAGTCGCAATCAGTTACCTTCCCTGATTAATTGCTTCGACTCGGCTGGTTTGTCCGTGATAGTCGGTGATTGATTGTGGAACTCTATGTTGGACACAATTAATAATAAAATAATAAAAAATAATTCAATGGAGTCGGGGTGGTGAATCATGCCGCACGACGACACCTGTTCCGAGACCGATCGAGGAGGGTGGGTCAGGTGAGGGCGGTGGTGAGTAGTAACCATGTCAACTAGCGACCGCCTGTTTTTTGGGGGTTGCAGCGCTGACCAACATCTGTCGTCGTCCTGCTCCTGACCCCTACAGGGAAGGCGGCACATGCGTTTAATCGATATGTCAGGTGGTGGCGGTTTTCCCTCTGTTGGCCAAAACAAACCACTTGGCACTTGGCAGCACGGGCCTGGCCCAACCGAGAACGACTCGGCAGTGCCTCTCGGGAATCAGCAGGCTATGGCAGGGCAGTCAGTTCGGAAACTATGTAGATGAGTGCCCAATCTTAAGCTATTATGGATCTATGTCTCAAGGGCTCGCAGGTAGGTGTCCCCACCACTTCCCGAAGGATTATCCTAAACGTCAGATCTTCGGGTCGTAGATAAACCTCGCCACACGACAGAAAACGAAGCCCAAGTACACCAGTCGCTCGCTGACGACTCTCCACAATCCGTGTCCCCATTTCCGGCCGCGCTCGGCGAACTTCCTGCAGCAGCGCAGTCGCTCTTCGCCCTTCCTGGGACGACCTCAGTCCGCGGATCCCAAGTTCGGTCGAAGGCAGAGCAGCTACTTTACCGACAAGGAGCTCCGGCACAGCGGCAAGGTGAGTAGTTAGCGGTCTTAGGTAACCAGTATGTACCTTGAATCCCTTCCAGCGACAAGTCTCTTCCAACGACCTGCTTAAGTCGCTGCTGGAGGAGCCCATCAAGCGGAGCTGGCTGTGCCGCAGCACCTGCAACTCCTCCGAGTCGGACTTCTCGCTGCACAAACGCACCCCCGACAGCAGCGAGGAGGGGGAGCAGCAGCTGGAGCGGTTCCTGGTCACCATGCCGGGCAGCGACAAGGGTAAATCCTCGTACAGCTCCTATTCGGGTCAGCAGGGCCTCAGCAATGGGGCGCTGCTCCAGCGCACAGCCAAGCCTGATCTGCCGGGAAGGGTGTCCTTCAGCAAGCCGAACATGCACAACGACTTGGACTCCAGCGACTGCGACAACGACAAGCAGGAGGCCCGTCCTAGCATCTCGGCCCCGGGTCCTCTAGCCCTTCCCAGCTTCCTGAGCAAGGCGGAGCCCACGGATCCGGCTGGCCAGAAGAAGTCCGTCCACTTTGGCTCCACTGCAGCCGAGGGAGAGGTCCTGGCGGAGACCTACGAGTACCCCAAGTGCCCCTCGGAGAACTGCACCTGCAGCACCCGATCCTCTTCCACGACAAGCACCAACGAAGCATCTACGGGGGAGATCAAGTGTGCCTGCGATGCTCCCAGCTGCCGCTTCGCGGAGGCCACGACCCCTCTGGAACCTCTTCTTCCACTTCCGGCTCCCAATCCCCAAAAGGCTCCCACGCCAGAGCTGAATGTGATCAGGGAGTACAAGCAGGCTGTGGGCAGTGTCCAGATGGTGAAGAATCACCTGGGACCCGAGCCCCTGAATAACATCGAGCCCCTGCCGGATTATATGGGCAAGTACGGCTCCCCCACGCGGGAGAAGCAGAACAACCTGTCCGAGACCAAGAACCTGGCCTCCTCCAGCAGTACTTCTGCCAACAACAGTAGTTCCTCCTACCGAGCGACTTCCAACCCAGTTCCGAGGAACTTTGGAGCCGAAAACAATTTCCTGCCCTCCGTGCAGGAGGACCGAAGAGTCTTCGGTACCACCAGCTCCGACTCGGTCATCAACAACTACCTCAAGGTGGCCTCGGCTCCGCCCTTCGTGGGCAAGAAGAAGGAGAACGTGAAGCCCGCCAGTGCGGATCCCCTTGCCAGGAGCAGCAAGCCAAAGCTGACGACCAAGACGACGAGCAATCCGGTGGCAGCTCCCCAGGGAAAGCTGAAGAAGGCCATCAGTGTGGGCAGCCTGCGGGAGGAGCGCAAGCTCTCCGAGTACAATCTGGACAAGGTGGACAGCTGGATGAGCATGCAGGAGCAGAAGCAGTTCGACGAGAAGCACAAGCAGGGACTGGAGGACTTGGACGAGGCCCAAGATAACGACAGCGCTTCCCAGGTCTCCCTGAAGTCGAACGAGGACTCCCGGGACTCTACCTACGATGAGATCGTGTCCGTCATCAAGGAGATTGAGGAGGACAAGAAGAGGGGTAAGTAATGGACGGGATATACTCCTCTCTTCCCACTAATTACATTCCCTTCCAGACAACTTTTCCGAGCGTATTCCCAGCGAGCTCAACCTGAAGTTGGACTCGCGATGTGAGACCGCCGACACGGTGACCTTGAGCGAGGGAGCAGTTCCCGAGAGCGGAGATAAATACAAGTAAGGATTAGGTCGAGGATTATATGCAACTTAACCCGAGATAAACCCCATTCTGCAGAGACATCTTGGCCTATCTGAACAATGTGGAGAGCAGCTGCGACAAAACGCTGATGGAAACACGTCGCTCCATCCCGGAGAGCACCAGATCCGAGGTGGAGTTCGTGGTGGAGCCGGATGTCACAGATGAGGTGCCCAAGTGAGTACATCAAAGGTCCTTCGAAGATCTCCTGAGATCTGTAACTCCCATCCCAGGTTATCCGAGCTGCTCATGCTGCCAAATCATCAGCTGGCCCGAAGGGTCATCGCTCTGAGCCTGCGGGCCAATGAGCTGGCCAACGCCATCCACATGTCCAAGGAGCATGTCCTCCAGCTGCGCGGCGAAAAGCAGAAGAGCCTGCGGGCTGAGAAGTCCAATGGTGCCGCCAAGCTCAAGGACCAGAAGAAGCACTACGAGGAGGTGGTGACCCGGCACCAGGGCTTCATCGAGCAGCTGCTCAAGGACAAGGGCTCCCTCTGCGAGAAGGTGGCGGCCCTCACCCGCCGCTTGGAAAGCCAGAACCAGGCCTGGGAGCACCGTCTGGAAACGGAGCTGGCGAGGACCAAGGAGACCACAATGGCGGGCGAGAAAATCCGACGAGAGCGTTGGGTGCGCGAGAACACCAAGAAGATCAAGGTAAAGTGGCTAGAAAGGCGTTTCTTTCGGTATTTATTCCATATTAATCCCCCCAGGAGCTCACGGTGAAGGGCCTGGAGGCGGAGATCAACAAGATGACCTGCGACCACCAGCGACAGGTCACCGAGCTGAAGCGTGCCCACCAGATGCAGTTGCTCGACGCCCTGGAGGAGGCGCGCACGAAGCACGAGCAGATCGAGACGGGAATCCGTGAGAGCTGCGCCCAGGATCGAGAGGCGGTGATCGAGAAGGAGCGAACGGCCATAAGGGAGCGATTCGAGCGTCAGCTGGAGGAGGAGCAGCGGGCTCAGGCCGATCAGCGCCAAAAGCTGGCCGAGGAGTTCGCCGCCGAGCGGGAACGCCTGCAGACGGAGCTCCGGCAACGGGAGTCCGATCACCAGGTGCGCCGCCAGGAGGTGTTGCGCGAGCAGGAGCAGGAACTGGAGCAGGCCAAGTTCGAGATGCAGGAGCGGATGGCCAAGCAGGAGGAGAAGTACCAGAACCGCATCAACACCATCGAGCAGCAGTACCAGGCGGACTTTGAGCTCTGGAAGGCGGAGCACGAGAACAAGGCCAAGCTGGCCCAGGCGGAGAAGGAGAACGCCATCCGGCAGCACTATCGGGCGGAGAGGGATCGCCAGCTGGACGAGCTGGTGGTGCGCATGGAGGCCGATGCACTGCAGCTTGGCGAGGAGCACGAGCAGAAGATTGGGTGAGTAATTAGTTGGAAAATAAATACAAAAAGGTTTGTATATTCCTAAATCAAATCCAGTCGCCTCAAGGAAAAGTACGAGAAGGACCTGGCTCTGACCGAGAGTGTGGAGAAGTCACTGCGGGAGAAGTACGCGGAGACGCGGGGCAAACTGGCGGAGGCCGATGCCCAGGTGCGGAACAGCCAGGCGGAGGTGCAGCAGCTCCAGCTGGAGCTCGGCCACAGCAAGAGGATGTGCGGTGACATCATCAGCGAGCGCGACAGGCTGCGGGACAACCTCAACGCAGACATCCAGGGCGAGCTGGCCGTGCTGAGCGAGCGGCACAAGCAGGAGATGGACCAGCTACAGAAGCGGGTTCACCACACCATCCAGCGGCAGGAGGAGACCATTGAGATCCTGAAGGGCGACAACGATGCTCTGAGGCAGCAGTGCCTCAAGCTAAACGCGGTTATACGGCAGCAGCGCAAGGATTACTGCGTCAAATAAATGCAAATTGCTTTCGATAAAAAATATGTTTAATATACAAAGTTAAGCAAACTCCAAGCTAAAATGCTCTAAAATGTATACAGATAAGTGACTAATTTAAGACATCTTAACAATTAATTGAATATTTTAAATGACTTTAGTTTTAAAAGAGAATTAAGCTAAAATTAAGCTTAAAAAGTTATTGTCATCCAAAACTACGGTTTTCACATGTGAAGCTAATTAATATTTAATTTCTTAGATATTTATTCAAATTAAGCGATTTATTTTTATAAATAAACTAACATTTGTTAAGGTCAACTTTTCTACTGAATCAAGTTTCCCAACATTTTCAATTTCATTTAATTTAAATGTTTATTGTTTCAAATTTAGAAAATGATCGATAGACGAGTACAAAAGAAATCGATTTGTCCTCAGTTTATAGAATTTTTAGGCGCTCTGACTGCGGTCACACTGTCAATTTGCGGACAACAATAAAAATGTTTTGAATTTATTAATTAAATTCTGCAAAATGTATGCATTGCGAGAGCTTAATAATTGCTCGTACATAGGCAACAGCTTCGGCTTCGTTTGCAGGGTAAGTCTAATTAATCTGAATAAATAGATCCTAGAGCCTGAAACGATTTATTGCTTTTACTCCCGAAGACCCTAGAAAAACAATGTGGAATCCAGCAACTAGGATCCTATGAGAAGTACGAGTTTGTTGAGCTTCTGAAGTTGCTAAATGCCAAGGAAAGGGTGAGTAATTAGCATTCTGTAATACTAGTTATATTAAATATACGAAACACCTTACACTTTTCAGCTATTGGCCTCCAAGTTCTTCTGCCAGTTGCCCGCCAATGTGGGTAGTTTCCGCGTCCTGCTCCAGCTCCAGCAACTCGGCATTCTCACGGCCTCGGAGTACATACTTAGGTGGGATATTAGCCCTTTAGTTATGTCGATTAATCAGTTTATCTATTCTTAGCAAGGAGCACTCCGAACAGCTACAAGTAGACTTGATCATATTTCTGGAATCAGAGTTTGAGCTGCTCACAAATGTCTTCATATCCGCGGCATATGGTTGGGTTTCCATGTATAAAAGTAATTTCTTCTATTAAATTTCATGTTTAATGGTAGATGCCGAGTGCGGAATGAAGTTGACCTCAATCCTGACCGCTACTCTGGGCAATCTCTATTCCGGGCTCGTTAGCAATCCAAAAATAAGTACATTGGGCTATGTGGAACCCTTGCGGAGATTCCTGCCAGGTGGGTAAAGGCCTAAAACGATGATTTAAATAATATAAAACTTTATATTTAGATGATGCCCTGGGTGTGTGCCGAAATATGCATTCAACTACTCTGCTGGAACTTCACCACGCTGAAGATATTAACGAGGCATTCGCTCACTTTAGCGCCTGGATCAACGAGGGTGTCGATGAACTCACCTTTGTGAAGCACCTGTGCGAAAAGGTCTTATATTGTAAATAACAAAAAGCGAAACAATTCTGAGCTTGTTCTCTTATCAGCTCTTTGCCGGCCATCGCCAGGAAGTCCTTCAATTCCTTTTCAAGCAGTCGCACATGGAAACTTTTCGGGAATGGAAGTTCTATCTGATTCTAGTGCAGTCCATCGCCAGCTCTGCCGATTCGGAAACTACCACATTTATTAGAAGTATGTAAGGTTTCTAGGGGTGTTCCATGTACCATATATGTTCCTCTTCAATGCAGAGTACCTGAAGAACCGCCTTCTGCACACCGCCTCTTCGGGCTGCCTGAAATCTCTGCTGCACTTGCTTCTGACGGCGCGGGCTGCTTCCGCATCTACCATGGATATTCAGAGCAATCTGGACAATTACGCCAAGTGGTATAAGCAAAACATTGGGGAAATGACATACATCCTGGGCTCGGAAAAGTTTCAGGTCGTTCTGGGACTACTTGATGAGTCATTGCAATACGAAAAGGAGCTGCAATATCTAGAGGTAAGATGCTACCCATCGAATTGTAGATAGCCGACCTGTAACTCTTCGTTGCTTGGTTACAGATTCATGTGTCAATAGCCATTTCTCCAGGAGGACGACTGGTGCAGGCTTACAAAACCAAATGTCGGGCATATGTATCTCAACTGAAGGCGGATGCCAAGCGAAAGACCTCAAAAAAAGACCAAGATAATGCAAACTAGGTATGAAAATCAATCGGGGATCGCCAGAAGGTCAATACAATTAATACAATTAACTCAGAACCCGACAATTATGAATTATCCATAACTTTATTGATGATAATTTCAAATTAATAAGCAACAATGCTGCGAATCTCGTTGCTTATGGAACAAGAAGCCACTTTCTCATCCACATTAAGTCCCTCGCACATTTCGGTGTGGGTGCAAATGAATTTCTTATGCACTAGGCAATTGGTTGATTCAAATTGGAAAGAACTCTCATGGGGCTTCAGAAAGGCGCAGCTGCCATTATGCACAAGATTGGAACCATCCGGGACGTACTCTGCGGGCTTGTTGTTGGATACGTATCTGTAGTTTTGCTTGTTGTTTGAATTTAATCCGAACCAATACTCTTCGAGGGCACCTCCCAGCTGGGCTGTTAACTGAGCGAGGGTAACGCTAGTGTCTAGATCAGCCAAACACATTCGGTTTTTCTGGCAGTGATCCAGGGCATCAACCCAAGTGGCCTGTTGTATGTAGATTATTACCGATTAGTTAAAGGCCAAGAACGTTTAAATTACACTTACTCTCTTCTCGCTAAGGTAGAGACATATTCCCTTGGGGTTCACCTCACCGATACGCCAGAAAAACAGTAGTATGGGAAGGCATAAAGTAATCCGTTGCACTTGTTGATTCATTGTCGTTCGTTTTTTAACTGATCCTTTGTTAGCTAACTAATTCAAGTGGCATGCTGAAAACTCTATTAAAGCATGGTTAAATTGATTTGCAGGTACGAACTGTATTATTCTAATCGATGGATCTACCTAATTTTAGTTGTGGTTCTTTTTATTTTTATGATTTTTTAAGATCA
>JAEIIF010040899.1:0-11089 GCA_018874455.1 Drosophila trapezifrons
CGGTGTCGTTTGCCCGTGCAAATAAAATGAAAATGTACTCGCTGCCAGCGAGCGCGAGCGCGAGTTTCGTAGAAAAAGTTTATTTTAATGAAATTCGCACCGACATTTGATGGCGGCCAAGGGTTGGGGATCGGGGGTTGAGTCAGCCGGAAGTTTTCGGAGTTGGGTCTCATGTTTGATTGCTGCCCCCGCAAATGGGAGCCGTCAGGATACGCAATCCTTGGAATGGACCGCGGCGCGGGTTAACTCTTGCCTGGCCCGGTGAAGCCAGCAATTGTCTTAACATTTATTCAATTTGACTACCTAGAGAATCGTAAAGTTTATTTCCCGCTCCCACTGCCACTGCCCGTGAAGTTTTCCTTAGCCATTTTCCCATTTCCCTGCACTCTCCCCTCCTTTTCAGCGGCCATAAATCTGCGACACAAAGGCAAAAGCAACCACCGCAAACATGGCCAACATTTCGGGGGTGGGAAGTTTGAGTTAAACATTTTTAAAAGCCATAAATTTATTGTTCTTGTTGGTGCGGTGCAGTCAAGTTGAAAAACGCACAAGTAGGTCGTTCGCTGTTGTTGTTCGGTTGTTGTTTGTTGTTTGTGCTGCTCAGTCGCTTATTTAATTCGATTTGTAAGCTAATTCCTGAAATATTATCTGGAAATGCTCAAGATGTAGGCAAAGATATCGCAATGAAATTAATACCATGCCGGAAATGAGTGGCTGAAACTTCCGGAGTAACTACCCAGCTTGATAAGCAATAACAATGGTCTGTCTATAATTTATTTATACCACTGCCATGGTATATTGACCTTCAAGCTAAATAGATTTAAAACCTTGTTAATTCGAAGCCATAGCCTTCTCATCCCCCTCAGCATCCCAGTCCCTTGTTAAACTCTTCAGTTTTCAGTTGGAAAAAGTTGCCGCTGGATAAAAGCAGGCTAAAGTGGAGGCTAAATAATTTAATTATAGAAATGTAGAGATGGTGTCGGACGACTCTGACAGTTTCGCACATTAACTATGCAGAGTCAAAGCCTTGAGACTTATTTTTAATTACACTTTCACTTGGCTGGTCCTGTCCAGAGTGGGAGATCCTGGGCAAGGAAGAGGAACCGAGACCGGAAATCAATAAATATGTTCGGCCAGACTCAGCATAAAACATTTGCCTCATAACATTATCTTCGGCGTCTCTCTCTCTTTTTTCTCGGAAGCGATTTTCTTGCCATTGAGGAAATGTGCATCTTGCCTTTCTTTAGCCTGGTCCTTGGTCCTTGTCCTTGCTTCTGTTTCTTTTTTCACTAAAACAAAAACATAAGAAAATAACAAAATATATATAAAAAAAAAGGACAGCCGGAGGCGTAAGCTACTTGAAAGTTTAGAGTGTTCAGGGGGAAAGGAAGACGGCAAGGAGCTAAGGATCCGGGGAGCTGAGGAGCTGGCAGTTACTGCCTTTTTTCGAAGCACTCATTCATTCATTCGTAAAGGCTTTAGCAGTAAAATAAACGCGCATTGATGCGGAAAATGTGCTACGCACGACGGTGACGCCTCAGCCTTGAACACGCCCTTGGCCCGCCCCCTGCCGCCAGGAGGAGGTGGTGCTGCCAGGTGGGGGATCGGGGTCTGGCTTGATGGCATGCCAAACTCAGAAGCGATACATTTCCTTTGTGTTATTTTTTGGAAACTTTTAAAGTTGCACTTGAGTGCCTAAGCTGACGCCGGAACGGGGTGAGTCGAGTCGCCAGCAGGTAAGGAGTACTTACAGTAGTTACCCGGTGGGGATGGCCCAGGCAGCGCCACTTCATCATTCGGGCGTAAATCTTTCTCCCACTACGCAAATACACGTAAATCTTGTTCAGGACCCGAGAGGTGACCTCACCTCGGTGCCACCGCTCCGGTTGTGTTTCATATTTATGTGCATCTTCGGCATCGAGGAGCAAGGCAAGCGGAGCAGGCGAAAAGCATGAAATTCAATAATCCCGCCTCACTTACTCCACATCATTGGCCTTACGCTTTGCCACTTTTATTATTAAGGGCACCCATCGGCGAGTTGGTCAGAGGGGTTGGTAAAAACATAGGAAAAGCTGGGAATATATATATAAACTCTTAAACTTTTTAAATAAATTATTATTAAGTAATACCAAATCAAGAGAGAGTACTAACTTTAATATTTAATAAAATACGTTTACTACAAGTATAGTTTTCAAGGAAATAATCATTGAAGAGTTACCAGGAACAAAAACCATTTAAATTCATTTTAAATTAAACAATTTTAATCTGTATTTCCCAGTCAAACAGCCCTTCTCCAGCTTTAATCCTGCCAAGTTAAAGTGAGAGTGAAAGCACCTTCAATTACCCCGAATCCGAATCCGTATCCCCTGCCTACTCCTCTTAACTCAGCTTTGGGTTAATTCAATTCGGCACGATTTCGGGGCCTTGGCAGATGATTCCTGCTAATTGCCGGCAGAGAGGGACGCCTAAGTGGCTCCCCTGACCAGCTGGGGAGACAAAACAGATCATAAATAATATATATACGAGTATGTACGCCCAGCACATATGCATTGGGGCGTGGCCGAGAGTCAGCTCTCTGAGAGGGGGATGGGCTGTGAAACTTCTGCCCGAGTTGCGTTGGAAATAATTGATTAGCATCGAACGTGATTGTTAACTTTTTGCATATGTAATTTCGATTAGGCCCCGGCCGCCACCACAGCTGCCACACTCTTTTCACCAGCCAGCCACTCCCTCTCCCTTCGGCTTGCCAAGTGTGTGCAACAGTGCGTATGGGTAATGTGTGGGGCTTTGTCTGGGTTACGGGATGTGGTGGTGCTGTGTGGGAGCTGCTGCTGCCTAAGCAACATTTCCCAGTGAGCGTGTGTGAGTGAGTGCTCTCTGTTACCATCACAATGCAAATTTACAGTTACATGCTTCGATTGGCAATTTAATAAGGTAACTTTTTCACACAGAACCATGGGCATGGGCCAGGAGAGCCGGCGGCAAACCCTTTTACCCGAACGACAGAGACACACATAGAGGTCGGTTTTGTAAAAGGGACTGGTTACAGAGAAAGAAATAATTATGGAGTATGATTTAAAGAATTTTTCACAAAAATCGGACAAGTATTATAGACACAGGAGAGATTTTGATTTCTCTCACGGTAATACCCTGTACGGAGTTGCCCAGAAGTAGGCAACACTTTTTCAGAAACTCATTCCTCTTGTTCCCATTTATAAATTAATACCGAAATGCATTTCTTTCCGTGCACAGAGTCAGAGAGGAGACCCGGAGTGGAGCCAGAGAGATGGACACAGAGGCGGGCGTGGCAGAGGACGCGTTCACACAGAAACTGACGTGCTTTACATATTTAATGTTTAACTGTAAATTAGGTTAAAATGTGTTTGCAAAACGGAGTTTTCTTTTTCTCCTCCAGCTGCACTGCTAAATGAGGATTTCCAGTGTGGAAAACTTTGGCATACATCAGAGCACGAGGACCGAGACCCGCTTTCAGTCCGCCTGTCCTTTTGCGGCTTTAAGTGTTTGCCTTCCATTTGCGTCTGAGGCGCTCAATCCCCAAACCCTCTAATGCTGCCCACAAGCCCCCTTTCACCCCTTGGAATTCCCCGACTCGGTGCCCTGGATGACGTCAAGTTGACCTTCCGTGTCCATGTCCCAGTCCATTCCCATTTCTGGTCCCCTGCTCAGTTCAATCCGCAGCAGTTGACGCTCCGTGTGCAGCGGCTTATGGAATAGGATGGGGCTGGGCATGAATATGGATGTGGCGGTGGCGGTGGCGGTGGGCGTGGCCGCTTAGCTGGGAAAACTGTTCACGCATTAATTAACAATTTATGACTGTGTCCGGGGGCGGAGGTGCGCGGGGTGACTGACTGGGCGAGAGCTGATGGTTGGCCTGCGTTTGAGTGCATTTGCGAACGCATTAAAAATAATTTCATTTGCCGGCAGAGGGGCAACGGCAGTGCAATTACTATCGCAGCCTGTTAATGAACGAGCTTTAATGGTCGTCTCCCGATCCTTCCATGGAAATAGGGATTTATCGATATATTGACGACGAATGGTGAAGCCACCGCCCATGGTTTTTGCTTTATTTTTATTATTGCAAATGTTGGGGCGAAATTGGCTTGTCTTATTTTCTGGCCATAAAATTGAACAGATTTTATGTTTAAATTTGTATATTTTTATTAGCACTTGCTCATACACACACGCAGGGCAAGTAATCATACATAAGTTGGAAGTGCCGACCTTGGAATACCCGGCAACTGCTTGGTCGAAAAGCATGGCATACTTTCCGGCGGCGCATATAAATTGGAAAAATAAGTAAATAAAACCTTTCCTGTGACAGTGCTAATTTTTAAATGCGGCTTAAATATGGCAAGCGGATATTCTCTTTTCAAAAAATACCTCCTAGGTATAATAAATAAATCAACATACCCTAGAGTACCCCCTGAGTACCGTGTACTGCTAAAACAATAAGAGCCTCAATAAGACTACGAAATTTTCGGAATTGTTTTCCCGCAACGAAATAAAAACGAAGAGAAATTCTTCATTCTGCTTTTCAATACGAGATATTTATAGACTTTAAGGATAAGCCAAGGCAGGAACATGAAAATGCATTTACATAACACTGGTCGGAGGCTGTGGGGAGCGATGTCCTGCCTGTCCGCCCTCCGCCTCCTCCCCTTCCGTGTATATATATCTGGACAAAACAGAAGGCAGAAGATGGCGCAAGTAGCAGGAAAATGTAATCCCAGCCAAGCGGAGCAAACTTCCGGCAAACGTTGGAAGCGGACGCTTCAATGTATTGGATACGGGAAATGGCAACAATTGGCAACAGTGCAGTGGCGAGATGATGAGCGGAGCGGAGAGAACCGGAGAGGAGGAGAATCCGAAGCTGGGGAGAAAAGGAGAATTGGAGAATTGTAAAGTCGGAGAATCGGGATTCGCAGAGAAGGATAAACTGCACATAAGGGGGCGTGGCATCTGCCAAGATGCTGCCTTAAAATCTTAAGCAGCATAATCGCTGAACTAGAACGAGCAGCCAGCAAAGATGAGGAGGACGAGGAGCGTCCAGAGCGTTGACAACAGATTTCGGACATCCCTTTTTCTCGCCCAGGACTTAAGCCAGTCTGGATATTGTCTGCTTATTCCAGTCCCAGTCCCCCAAGTATCCAAGGAGCCACTGGAGCGAACTCAGAGTCCGTAGTGCAATAATTTGGCATTATAACGCAAGATCGAGCAAATTTGCCGAATAAATTGCAGAATAATATACTGAAGCTAATGCAAAATGCATTTGCTCAAGGGGGTTAATAGTTTGTGAAAGGTGAGATGGGCATTTGTGTTGTAATATGGAGTGAATATTAGGTGCAAGCTTGTGGGGTTAATTAATAAATTAAATGTCGAAACAGGAAACTCCTAGACATTCCCCTTGATTTCAAATTAGAGGGGAGAAGAAATGAACATTTTAACTTAAACATTTTAACTTAAAACCGAAATATATATTGTTATCGATGAAGAAAATAATAAATAATAATCTTGTAGGATAAGCTTAGCTGAAAAGGGTTTTTCTATGTCAAATATTATAGATTTAAATACCAAGATACAAAATACCCGCAATAAATGAGCCAGAATGTTCCGAACCAATAGGAAATACATATTTTCATGTGACCAACTTTATTTTTCCAACAAAGTTAAGCCAACAAATTTGACGACAAACAAAAAAAAAAAAACAGGAAGCACTAGCTGTGGTGGTGATTCCGTTGATCTAAAACTCCCAGCGTCCGGCTACTCCCCTCACATGCTATCTCTCTGGGCAAAGCCCCTCCAACGGGCATTCCCATTTTCAGCCTTTGGGGCTTGTGTCCTAATAGAATTTGCATTTTTTGTTTACTTCTCGTTTTTTCCCGCCGAAGTTTTCGGCGTGGTTTTTTTTAATTGAATAACTGCAATACAGAGCCGCTGGCAAAACTACGAATTTCGTTGGTTATTTTCCGAGGAATACACACAGATAGAATATCCTCGTATATGCTTTTTGGTTCAGCTAAATTATTGGGTTTCAGTTAATTCTTGGCATCGAAACTTGTCAAATTGGCCAGTTTAAACGGTAGTTAAATGCTAACTGAGGTTCAATTAACCCGGTTAATGGTAGCAAGCGATGTGAGTATCGATTGCAAGCAGAAAGGAAAAGTTTTTAGGGGTTTTCTTTTAAATAAAAAATACTACTACACTGCAGTGTTTAATAAAAATAATTCCCATGCATCAGAGTATTCTTTCACTCAATAATTTACCCTCCAAAATCCCATACAAATTATCTTTAGGGGTACATTTTTAACAAGCTCGCCTCCCTTACAGATATCTAATATTCATTGATTTTACTCGTTCGTCCGCCTTTCATTTGAATTTCTTTTGCACACTTTAGTCAAATACTCGAACATAAACCTAATTTATATTGAAATTACCAAAGTTCTGATCGACGTTATGGCCAAAACACTAAAGCGGGCGCGCACACACCTCACACACACCCAGCCCAGCGACGGCGAACAAGTGTGCCGGAGTTTAAAGAAGCCAATAAATTATTAATAGCCCTGGCATTGATTGGAAAACTTTTCAAATATGTTGCCACTTTTCTACACGAATAATTTGCGAGCATTTTCCAAAAACACACACTACCCTACCAGCACTAACACTAACTCACACCCAAGTCCACACACTATTTCAGCGAAGGACATTCGATGGCGTGGTGAGAGAAAACCAATCAGTCGGTTTATTATTAAATTCAAGTTTCTGCTTGGGTTTTCCAGCTTATTTGGTTTCCCCGCCCTCCCAGGCAAGCCATATGGAATGCTGTAAATATTTATTTGTTTATCCTGTGGTGGAATTTATTTCTATCGCCGTATACAGCACACAACGCCTGATTTCATATCCCAGACAATTTCGAATCCGATTGCAGTCGCCTCTATCGTCCTGCGGATTTAATATGTTGACTCTTGCTGCTTTTTCCTTGTGGTCTCTCTGCTGCCATAAACTGTAATTTATTTTCTGCAGCTCTCCATCTCTGGCCTCATCCCCGCTTTAATTTGGTGTGGTAATTAGAAGAACCCACACAGGTAGCCACCTAGCACCTAGCACCTGGCCCCGACTCCGCATTGTTTGGCCATAAATATTGCACATACGCCGCTTGGTCCGTGCTCAGCTCCTGGATTTGGGATCTGGGAGCCCGGAACCCGGCTCAAAGCGTTGTCACACCCACAGTGGCAATGATTAAATACAGGTTCAGCCCCCACGTAAGGAGATGCTTATGCAGTTTAGCTTTGAAGTGTTTTTATAGCCAAATTTCTGTAGTTGTCGTCTACATGGCCCAAAGTTTCCCCGAACGCCTCGAGTTGAGCGTTTCGGCAAAAGTGCAACAAATTGCATACGAAATTGTCGGCAATTTGCATTCAAGTTTCTTTTCTGTTCCTCCGCTTCCTTGCCGTGCCGCGTCCTGCACATTTATCGTCCTTTGGCTTTGGCTTGTCTTAACCTTTTCTTTGGTGGCCTCTCCTAGCCGTATTGACGGAGTCGGGATGCATACGAATTTATGTCCCCGAGGACTCCCCCTGCCTGCGGCTGCAAGGGCGATGGGGCGGTGCGCCACACCCCTATCTGCGTCATATGTCACCTGTCAAGTTGCGTTTTCCTATCCTGATACACCGGGAAATCGGTTTAAGGAAATTTTAAACCTTTAAACTGGCACTTGAGGAGTGTAGGAATTTGGGAAAAAAAGAAAAGAGATCCCTAAGGAAGAGAAGAGATTAACTTATAACTAAATAATATATAAATAGATAAGTATAATTTAATTATAAACCTAATTGTTATGAGAAATTGTGAAATAAATCTATCAAAAAGAGGTCTTTATTATGCAGTAAATAATAATAATAATAAATCAATTATATATATAGATTGTAATATTAGAGGTTGTTTTACAAATAACTTTTTCAAGAGTGTAGCGCAATGGAATTTGGCGTCTGGCCTTGGTTTTGCCACACCTGTGACAGGCCTCTCTCTCTTCCCGAAAACAGATGTGACATTTGGGTTTGATATTTGCCAGGTTCCATCCATCCCCGTTCCCGTTCCCAGTCCCATTTCCATTCCCATTCCCATCCCTATTCCCTTGTCTCGTGACCCGGGCGCCAGGCTCGCTGGCGTAGTTAATTATTCGGCCATTTTAGTCCATTATCTGGACTTCGGATCGAATCGCTGGCCACAGCGGAGTCTATCGAAACGCAATTAGCGTGTGTCGTCCGCCTATTCCGTATACAGATCGCTCCGCGTCCGTGTCCACGTCCACTTCCACGTCACACCGTGATGTATGGACATCACGTGCTGCATTCGGCGGCAATAACAGAATTTACACAATGCCAGCAAAGCGCAAATTAGTCAGGGCCTAATTGTTCGACGGGGAAATGATCAATAGTTTTTATCGCCGACTGGCAAAAGCATTCCATTTAATTTGCACAAAACCGATGCGATTTTTTGCAGCATATGGAAAATTGAAATTGTTTTTGCGAGGCTGCTGCCGCCTGTGTGATGCATATAAATCTTGTTTGACCATTGGGCCAACAAGCAGTGCTGCTTACATCATATTTGGTGGAGAAAAAACAGGACAAATTTTCCGGAATATAAGCGGAAAAAGGTAGTAGATATTTTGCGAATAATTGGAAAAAAAAAAATTATATTTTTCAAGCAAATAGTCAGCTTCCTATTTCCAATAGTGTTAATTGGTGAACAAATTGTGCAACCTTTTATTTTGTATTTATTTTATTCCGCTTGCGACCAAAAGAGATAATTTTATTAAAGAAAATAATTTAATTAATAAATATAGGCTTATAGATAAGGAAAAATGAATAAAGCTTAAATACTCTTGAAGACTTTCTTATTGTAAACACTTAATTTTATATAGCGCGCCTTAGTGTGCCCATTTTTATATAAAATTATCGATAAGCGTCCTATCGCATACTAACCGATAGATAAAAGCTAGATTTTGAAGATTAAGGATACGGTCACATGGTTTGGCGAATAAGAACGTTCAAACACGTGTAAAGATCGAGAAAAATCGAAATCATTTTAAATAAAATCAATCCAACGTTATTGTATGAAAATAAATGCCTGGGAGCTTACATTATAAAAGATTATCACTAAAATAATCATATTTCCTCGAAACCTATTAAAAGAAAAATTAAGCCTTAATCCTTTCCAGCCGCTCCAGTTAAGTCCTTGGAAAAAAGCCCGACTTGTCCGGAAAAAGGACAAGTTCGCAGAGCTGTTGACATGGCCAAAACCCAATTCCTGGTTAGAGGGGAAGCAAAAAATGTGCAGAGAAATGTGGCAAATAAAAAGCATTGAACAAGTGCAAACAATTATTGTCAAAAACAGACCGAGTTGTAACAAGGATGTGCCAGGACACTCGTGTCGAGTTGGAGTCCTCTTATCGCAGTAAATGTAGCCATCGTGTCCTGGGTGCTTTTAGTGCTGCATAATTTCTTCAGCTACGTTCATTAGTCCCTGTCCCTGTCCCAGTTCCCGACCCCATTCCCATTCCCATCGAGTAGAATCCCTTTCCTCCCCCCGGACACTTAACCGGGATTAGGTTTCCAATGGGGGAACGTCGTGTCCTGGCGCTGGTCCTGTTCCTGGTCCGTGTTGATATCATTAACTTATTGCATTTTCAGTTCACTCGCTCCACAATGTGTCCCAGTCCGGGTCCCCACTGGTCATATTTATGCATAACATCATCATCATCCGATGACTGCCACTTCCACCAGAAAATATTCATCCATCAAGGGAGTGGGACACGCACCTTCGCCGCGGGGCAGGTGGAGAGAACCCACAAATATAATTTATGCACGTAACTAGTTTGTCATGTTATCCCTTTCGAGCAAGGAGTAAGACCATGAAGCGTCTCTGACGTCAGGAGTTCCAGAAGGATTACTGGGTTGACAGGCGTCCGACCACAAAGCACAAAGAACACAGAGTCCTAAGAGAGAGCCCACCGCCCGACGCTCTCTTATACGCCGGGGAAAACCCAATTGCTGAATACGGCATTTCCCTAAGAGAGCGAGGAAATAAGCCCGAAAAGAGAAAGTTTGCTGACCGTGAAAATTGTTTGGCCAAAACTGAAAAACAAACAGAAATCGGGGCTGCTGTGGGGTGTGCATCCCTCCTAGACCATAACCCTAATCAGTGTCCAGAGCTAGCCAAGCATAAAGTCCACTTTTGGTGCCTCATCAAAATCACTTTATGCTAATGGCCAAGACATTTGCATAATTTGCCCCCGAGAATTCCCACGCCGCGCATATCCTCCTCCATATACATCATGTATGGCCAGGAAAAAAAGCAGAAACTTTTGCAATGGCTCGGAAACGAGGCTTTAAATGTAATTCAATATATATAAATATACATAAATATCTTGTCGAAACGGGCGGGAGCAACAATTATTGACATTTTCATTGCATGTGAATTATTATAAGCGGACATGTGCATGTCCTGGCCCTTCCGCGTGTGTGGCCCATATTCCGCGCGACTCACCTGCTCCTCCCCTCGCCCCATTGGCGACGGAAGCGGTTGGTTATACGTTCAAGTTCCGGTAATTATTTGATATAGGCCGACAGCGGACTGTTATTTTATATTCCCCAAGCCCAGGCCCGCCCTGGAACCAGGAAAAAAAGGAGGAAAAAACATTGGCTGGCAGTTTCGCCAACTTTGTATGGTCACGTAGTGCATAAAAACCTGTTACGTTCGCCCCGCGGCTGTCCGCATCCTCATCTGTAGGACATCCTTGTCCAGTGATTCATTCGAGGCATTGATTCATTTCGAAGCGATTCGGACTCGATTTTGGGTGTGCGGTGTGTGTGTGTGTATCGTGGTGTTCTCATCAAACTTAATCTCTGGCGCAATTAGTGGCTTTCGACAAACTCTCGAAATATGAAGACGGAAGGGCACCCAGGACTCGGTGTCCTTGCAATTAGAAAAGATTTATGCAGGGCCATCAAATTCAGTTCATCTGGACGTTTTTTATGCCGCCAAGTCGAGGGCAATGAAGTCATGCCATAAA
>JAEIIF010040963.1:0-17174 GCA_018874455.1 Drosophila trapezifrons
TTTTTTTCATCGATGTTTATTTTTGAAATATCGAAAAACATCGATGTTTCTCCACCTCTAGTTCGAGGCTGGTCTTTGTGTTTATTGTCGGGCTCCGAGCTTAACGACCCTGGTAATCGAAGTATTCCTTTCGAATCCATTCGGTTGTCGGGGCTTCTCCGGGGGAATGCTAGTCTATCGCAACCGGCACACCGCCTAACACGAGTTTTCCAGAAAAAAAAAAAATAACATCCGAAACTCAAAATTCCCAGCGCACATTCGGCCAACGTTTTTATTTTATTTTTTTTATGAATATATTTTTGTTTTAATCGGTTTTACATTCGATACTCCGTTCCTGCGAAATCCCCGAGATCGTAGGCGCCATGTGGTCGCAACGTGTGCAGACCTGGGAGCAGGAGGTGGAGCAGAAGCGTCGTCAGCGAGCCGAGCTCCGTCGCACTTATGGCAATTTGGTGTCCAGTATAAATATAAGCCTGATGCGTCACAAGCAGAAAACGTTGGAGGCGCAGGCGCTGGAGAGCGCCGGTACCCAGCGAGCAGCTGAGGAGCCTCCCGAGGAGAACTCGTTGCGTCGCATTGCCTCAAGCTTCGCCCATGTCCGAGACCTGCAAACTGGCAACTGTGACGCCTTGCCGCTGGATGACAGCGAGCAGGATGCCAAAGAGGAGCGAGCCGAGGTGCTTATATGCAGCCAAACGATGCCATTGCCATTGCCATTGCCGCCGATCGTGGACTCAACACTGTCAATACCTCCCGTCAAGCCAAGGGAGCTACCTCCGGCGAACACCGAGAAAGCCGACACTGAAGCCAAGTTGGCGAAACTATTGCCGTATACGTTGCAGCTTGAGTCGCGGGCCACCGAGCGCTGGCAGCGGCTGGGCAGCACAGTGTCGGCTCTGTTCCGAGCTCGGCGCAACATTGACTGCGAGGAGTCGCCAATGGCCCAGACCCGACGATTGCGGGAGCAGCGCGAGCTGCTGGAGACCTTCACCCGACCCTTCCTGTACGAGCCATCCAGGCGGGATTATCCGGAGATCGGTGCTCAGAAATCGGCCGAGGACCCCTCCTAAAGCATCTTCCCCCCCCATTGAAATTCGCCCAAAATCGGCTAATGTTGTCAATCAAATTTAATTCATTGGATCTTGCTTCGTAGATGGCATACATCATCGTCGTTCTCGTTTTCTCGTTATCCTCCTGGGGGGCAATGGATGGGCAGCACAGCTGTGGTCCGCAATCCTCGTCCGGACTAAGAACAGCGACACCTGTCGCGCGGACACTCAGACTCGTAGTTGAGACACTTGTCCATGCAGTAGGTATCGGCACCCTCCTGTCCCTCCAGTTCGCCAATGGCCACGCACTCCTGGCTGTGGGGAGATTTAAAGGATGAAAGGAGGTTGGGGAAAGCTGGGTTTGTGTCCAGGATCAACTTACGGACAGTGGCAAGCCTGCTCCGGACAGTTGGGCGGGTAACGCAGACAGTTGATCTCGCACCAGTTGTCGATGCCGGGCAGAGTACGGAAGGCCGGGGCGCCAATGCACTTCTGGTCCCTGAAAGTAAAGATAGGGAAGAGTAAGGTCTGCAGGAGATCTGGGCTGTGAGCACTCTCTAAAACTTTTGGGGGAAAGTTACTTATGCCCTTAAACATAGTCGGAATCATGGGGTAGGACCTCCCCCCTCTTTTCATTGACCGTTGATCATCACAAGGAGAGCTCGAAATAAGATAATGATTTCAATTCCCGGATTATTCATATCATAATACAATTGTTTATAAAAAAAAGACTCTACCCCGTAGCTGATTCAATTTTAAAACTATATTTCGGGGAGCCGGGCCGAGGAGCGTCGCTACTTGGCGGAACGCCGGATCAGCTACGGCAATGCCGCTTCCGACTGCAATATGCGTAGCCTGCCAGTTTCCAAGGCCCATTGTGGTTCGTTCCTAAGGTTCCACCGGGTCACATGGAACACTGTACCCCCATATGAGACGCTACAGAAAAAGGCTTTGGCCAAATCCAAGCTGGCAGACTTCCTCAGGAGCAAATACAAATCCGTTTAATAAAAGGACTTGGTTAAACCTTTACTTCGATGGCTGTTTTAGTTGCAACCGGCAGGGATACTTATGGATAAGAGTTTTGGAGTCATTTTTCTAAGGGGGTAGAGTCTTTTCTGACCTCAAAGCTGTCTTCTCTAACCATAAACCGTGTCTATTTATTTATAAACATTTCGATTTTCTTGGGAAATCATTTGGGGTTGAGTCTTTCCTTCAGGCATGGTTTCTAATATAAAGAAATATAGCTTTCTTTTAAGCTCCTTGATTCCCCATCGTAGTAACCTTTCCTTTATTGTCTTTTGCTCTCCAGCAAGTACATCATCTGAGCTCCTCCGTATACGTCGTTGTTCATTTCATCAGACATCCAGATACAGTAACTCAAGGCATTCGGCAGCGTTCCTTTAACTCACATCGTTTCCAAGTATTCGGACCTCGATATTAACCAAAAAAAAACCCCCCCCTTGATTATTACAAGTGGCCACCCACCACGATCGCAGATGTGGCAACAGATCGCGCCATGAATCGCAACCGCTTTACCCAAATGCGTTCCATGGACCGCAGCCAGGAGCCTGGCCTGCATCAGATACTGCAGCCTTCAGGCGCTAACCAGGCACAGCAGTCGGTGCGCCGGAAGACGACCTACACCCGAACGGAGCTGCTTCTGCGCGGCCTTCCCACGAGTGAGTCTGATAAAAAAAAAGGGTTAGCTCCTCCTAGCTGGTACCTCGTATTTTCCAGCTCAAAATCCCCGTCGCTCGCCGCGTACCCGGGGCAACACTACTCAGCCACCGGCTGGACCACAGACACCTCTGCCAACGCCACCAGTTGGCCAAGGCATCATGGCCAACACCGCGTCGCAGAGGCAACGCAGCTATCTGCCACGCGTCACTAAACTCTACCAGATGGCGGGTGACAAGTCCCCGAACAGGACCCCCAACCGAGACATCAAGCCGGAGCCGGTGGTCCAGATCAAGACCACGCCCCGAGTGCCGCATACACCGCATGCCAGTGACTGCAGCCTACCGGGTCCAGGACATCGCACCGTTCGACCCGAAGGCTGTGGAATACCGGTATTGGACAGATCCCGCAACCGGGAGCGTTGCCTTGAGCGGGAGCCGCGAGAACGCGACTGCAAGGAACGCAATGATCTCGTGATCAGCGATACCAGCCGAAGCAGCAGCCCCACGGAGCGGCAGAAGATGAAGATGGCCAAGGCCATCCGGCTGCCAGGAGATCAGCATCAGAACAAGAGCTTTGTCTATCTGTGTAAGCCGGTGAAGAAGGTCAAGGAGCTGCTCACCGCCCGCCGGTTGCGTCACAGTTGCGAGCACCTGGAACTGGCGGGCTTTGGAGAAGAGAAGGTAGAGCCACCACACCTCCAAAAGACCAATTCGGAGGCGTTGCTTCACAGCAAGGCGGTCGAGCAGGGCTTGGAACTTTCGTCGATCACCGAGATGAGCGTTACCTCCACTAGTTCATCCGCCAGCCAGCTCCAGCTGCCGATGCAACACCGCCAGCTGCTGCAGCAGAAGCTGGAGGATCAGGCTATGGGATGTAACCAAGAGCGATTGGAGTCCCAGCTAAGTGAGGTGCGCCAGCGTCAGCGGTATCTGTGCCAAAAGGAGCAGCGCAGCAAGGAGATGGATCTGGTGTGCCAGAACCTGCCAACGCTGCAGCATGAGATCCGGCTGCTCCAGGAGCTGAGCGAAAAGCTAGAGACCACGCTCCGGGTGTCCAATGGGTCGAAGCAGAGGCTGGGCAGTGGTAACTCCGGTGACTTGGAACGCCAGTCGTCCACTGTCTTCTATACGCCCCGGACTGGTCCCGCCCTGTACGCGGAGCTGCCCTTGGTCCGGCTGGGCTATCTCCGCAAGGAGCAACTGGCCAAGATTACTCGGAGAGTTCGCAGTTCGTTGACCGTCCTCAGTGTGGGCGTGATCCGGGAGTTCCGCATCGAGACAAAGACCCTCAACGAGCTGAAGGCCAGCGACGAGTCGCAGTGCTTCTATCTGCCGGCTCCCAGCTCTCAGCCCAGACAGGATCATCAAGCCCTGGGCGCTCTCAGTTTGCCCGAGGGCAATCCTCCGCTCCAGTGCACCAATTTCCGGATGCTGCGCGAGAATCCCAGTGTTCTGCTCCAGCAGCTACGCCGGGGCAACGGAAACGGATCCTTTAATCTCCTCGATCACGACATGTTCATGTTCTTGAACAGTTTGTCCAAGAAGTCAGATAGCGAGGGCATCCTCTATTCACGCCTTTCTGTTGGGGTTCCGCCCAAAGAGATCTCGCCGGGATATCAGGGTTATCAGTCGCAGGAGCTGCTGTCAGCGAAGAGGAGCTGCACCACACAAACGGAGGAGCCAGTGTCGGGTAAAGAGAAGCAAAAGAACCTACCACAAATCGATATAGCCCAAGCCATGAAGCCCAAGAAGGAAGTCAGGAAACTACAGCAACTTCCGGTGCTACCAGGTACTACCAGGAAGGCCAGAATTATCAAAATGTCGCCCATTCATAGCAACGTGGAGCCCAAGGTTCGGATGAAGCTGTTCAAGACCGTGCTGGTGGGCCTGGTCCAAGTTGCTATCTTTCTAGTTCTCATCATGGCCTTCATATACCCGGACGTGAGCTGTTGATTCGCCACGAAAGTCCGCCCCCACACACACTGCACTCGAGAAAAAAACCAAAGAAGCGTCATCCAAAATTTGTTCGAATTGCAAGGATTGGCATCGGGAGGCATCACTCGGCTCCTTGCACCATGAATCTCCAGTTTCCTATTTCCAACCCACCAACCTCCAACTTCAAGGCCGATCCCGATGCCCCAAAAGACATAACACCGCCGATTTGGTTCGAGTTCACACTTGGGTTTCAAGCATTTACCTTTTGTTAACTTCAAATAAAATTTCATGTGTAATGTGTGAAGCGTTTGTTTTTTTTTGCGTTTTCAAATGGGTTTTAAGTTTATTCAAGCATAAATTCTTTATGTACAGCAGAGTGTGTTTGTCTGTTTTTTCCCATAACCGTTTTATGCAGTGTTGCCAGTTTAGATTTTAGGTTATAGTGTGGCCATGCTTCAAAACTTTAGGTTTAAATTAGGATCTAAATACGAGGTATTAACGAAAAGGACGGCAGATTGGAACAGAAAATGTTCTTAATTCAAAATATTTGAGCTTTTAAGATCTTAATTCAAGGGCTGAATTTTTCCCATTTGATATATTATTAGCATAAAGAAGTTTATCGATTCTATCGTTTGTTGGAATTATACGAATCAATTATTTTAAACTTGATTTTATTTATGTCTCTCCAAATTTTTTTTAATCTCTTTTACTTTGTAAAATATAATTTCTGTATGAATTTTCACTTAGACTAATTTGGCAACACTGTTTTTGTATGACTTAAATGTACCGATTTTTTACCTTTACCGTTTTTTCGTTATAAGCTCTAAACTCCAGCGGTATGATTTGTGTGTGTTTGATTTGTCGGGCTAAAAAAGCGTTTTCGAAGAAGCGGGGAGTAGCGATACATATATATCGGATAAGCGCATATAGCGGCTAGCAAATATATATCAGGTAAGCGGATTTAGCGTGTAAGCGGTTTAGCCTTGCCTCGTTTGCGCGCATGCCGCGTGGCATTGCTAGAAACCAAAGCAAGTTGATATTACTCTTCAGATGAAAAATATACATTTTTTGGGCATGAACCATTGATTACATAGGAAGCAAAAGAGGATTACGTGGCGAGAATGTCATGAGGCAAATAGAAAATAAAGAAAACCAAAAAGTAGAAGAAAATTCTTGTGGAAAAGATAACTTTTAGGCATAGACCATTGATTACATAGGGGGAAGAGAGTGGAAAATGTGAAAAATTGGGGAGAGGACAGTTGAAAATGTACGAAAATGTGGAAAATAGGGGAGAGGAGGTTGAAAATGTACGAAATAGGGGAGAGATCGGTTAAAAATGTTCGAAAATGTGAAGAATATGGGAAACACAAGCAGTTACAAGGCAGCTTCGACGAAGGATAGTTCAATATATCAGGAGAAATATAAAAAAGAGGTAATACAGTCTAGAAAACCAAAGATATTTTAAAACAAGAAGAGGAAAAAATGCAAAATAATAATAAAATGAAGCCCCAAGCTTAATTATTAAATAATAAATAAAAAGTATCAAGATAATAATAAATAGATTTAAAATAATAGAATAAAAAGAATTATTATCTAACTTATTATTAATTACCTATGGGTACATGCATTTAAGGAAAATAAAATAATTATGATTGAAGTAAAAATACAATAAATGAAAATAAAACAACACAAACGTAATAACAAAAATTCAAACTAATGCTTTCATGTAAAGATTAAAGATTTATATACTCTTAAACATGACCTCCCCAGACAGGATATCCCCATACTCACCGCACAATAAGGGGAAAGACATTGTTGTCCTCCGGCGCCCGATAGTCCCGATAGTAGAGCAGATATGGCGACTTGTTGTTGACGAAAATCGGAGGAACACCGCCGCCGGTGTTTGAGATAATCGCTACATCCGCACAATTACGGAAGGTTTCTAGAAACAATTAATGAGGAATTAATATTTGTATTTATAACAATACATAGATTCTAGATTAATTTCTCACCTGCCTTGCCGCATCCGACGGCCTCGGTGCCGTTGGCACAGGTGCCCCACATGTTGGCCGTGTAGTATGTCCACTGGAGGACACACTGTGTGCAGGTCACGTAGGGAGGCAGCTTTACCCGGTACCGGAAGATGTCCTTCTTCTTGGCGTCGCGCGGTATAAGGTAACGATGCTCCCGGCTGCCAGAGATGCGCAACGGATAACGATCGAAGCACTCCTGGGTGGCCTCATGACGTGGATTGTTGTTCGGACAGAGGAACATCTCGAAGCGGCCATAATGATTGGCCGTCAGCTCCACCTCCACCTCGATCTCCTGGCCGGAGGTATAATACCGTGAGATGATGCCCTTGCCATATTCACCGCCCGCTTCGTGGGGACGCGGCGACTTGACATGGTAGGCATCGCCGCAGACACCGCAGCGTCCACTGTTCTTCTCCCATTGCACGGCATAGCCGCCGCAGAAGAGCTCATTGTCGTTGTAGTTGACGGGATTGGGGTAACCGAAGCGCCACATGGCATTTCTGGCCGGTGGATCCATCAGGCGACCGTGACCCAGGACTGAGGCCATCTGGATGTGGAGCAGCAGGACTCCCAGCTGTAGGAAAAGAGGAAGTTTTGAAATAGAGAGAGAGAGAGGAGAGGTCATTGATCCCCGCTACTCACCAGCACACCCACTGGCAGGGCGCCCATCCTCTTGGCCATGGTCATCTGTCGCATCCTCGTCCACATCCTAGAATGCAATCCCACAGGGAATATGATACAGATACTGAGTATATCGTGTGGGTACTTAAAAACGAAATGCACTCTCTCAGCCCGAAACGTGTTTTGGCCCAAACAGTGGTACCAACTTTAGGTATTATTAATTAATATAAATATAAAATCATATCAATAATTATGACATGTTTTATATTATTATTGTAAGGCCTAACCTAGCCCTGATTTTTTCTTAAACCTTTATAGAGTGCTGGCCTAGATATTTGTTCATCAATCACCATTTTCTTGTAATTTCACACATTTAAGGCTATTTCTCGACTTATTTCCCAATTATCCTGAGCTATTACCTTATATATATTATTAAAATTAATTCATTTCAATACAGATTTAATCTTTTTTATTAATTAAAAAAGGGATAAAAACCCACTGTGCGTAGGTACTGGCGCTGCATTAACCACAGATTGCAAGGACGTCCACCTGATCCGCTTTTCGACTTTATGGCCCTTGGTGGTGCCCGTGCCCTTTATAAATAAATTCATGCCCACACACACACGCACAGCAAAAAATAGCCAGACAGGCCGGAGCAAGTATATTTGCCACTTTTTGTTTAAATAACTTTTTTGCTCTCGGTTCCCTTTTTGAGGCTTATCTTTTATGTTAAACATGTTTGCTCGCCGCTGTCAAGGCGTAAAAAATGAAAGAAAAAGAAAAACTGTCAATGGCTTGGTGCCTCCTTTTTATATACATTACTTTATGCTTTATTTTTTTATGCTTTTCAATTTCGAACATTATTTTTAATGGCATCATCTAGTTTACGCACATCTTGGGGTAAGGGAATGGGTAAGGCCTGCATAAACGGGTTTACTTGAACCCGGTCCGGCCCCCAACAATATACAAATAAGAAAAAAAAATACAAAAGCTTTGGGCGTGAGCCAAGCGAAGATTTCTGGGCTAAAAATATATATGCAGATGCTCGAGTTCGATTCTCATTAAAAGACGCCAGGGTTCACTGGGGAAAAAAACAGCATTAAAATCATGTTAAAAGCAGCCTTTTAAGGAAACAAAACGGTTGCTTGGAATATGTATTTTTAACGCATATTTGTTTATATAAAATTTTATAAAAATACCAGCATCAATGAAGAACTTTCAATTAATTTAATAGTAATTATTTGAAGCTCTAAGGTAATTTATAAATATTTTATATAGTTTATACAGTTAAGTTAATGAAATCTTGCCCATAAAAACCATTCAAATTTTTCTTACAATAAATAAAACTCCTGCTTTTAATATCTTTAAGTTAGTTAAATAAGGTTCCCAATATTTCTGCCCTTTTCTTTGAGTGTGCTTTTATTTATTCGCATTTTGATTACAGCGGCATTCTGGCCGCAAGTCTCCCTATTCCAGCCATTTTTCGATATGGCTTAAACACAAATTGATTTGTCCATCGGACGAAGACCAAAACAAGTAAGAAGCAGAGCCAGTGTGGAATCCCAATGAAATCAGAAATATTTTAGTAAATATTTTCATTTTGTCGTTGTTTTTTAGCCTTTGGCCATTGACACTGGCCGAGGGCAGTAAAGTTCGGTATTTAACGAGCGGAGCAATTATAATTTTACAGGGTGTTTTCTTGGCATAAGGAAACCGCTCGTAAATGTGATTTTATATCTCATAAATTTATTAATAATAATATACACATATTGATTGTGTGTACATTATTTGCATTTGTCAACAAAATGCAAGGAAAATAAACTCAAAAACCATTAGGGAGAGTGGCTCTGCGATGGTTACAGGATTAATTAGGAAATTGCCTTTGCCTGACGGTGTTCCTTTTTTTCTTAGTTAACCCATTTTTTTGATAAATATAATTTATTTTGTTTTGGTCTAAATGAATAAGTTTAATGATTTATAAATTATTTTTAAAGTATGTATACATGTATTTTTAAAGGAAATATAAACCAACGTTTATAAATGGTTGAAAAATCTAAAACAAAATAATTTAAAATACTTAAAAATATATATTTAAGTCACTGGTATATGCAAATTTGATAAAAATTAGGGAAAACCAAGAAAACCCTTGTATAAATTCTGAAAAATACTTTAAGTCAGACATTTAAAAAATTATTTTATAATATATTTCATATATTTCAATATAAAATATTTAATTTAAATGATATTTCTTCTTAAATCTAACGATCAAGGGTTAAGGTGAAGGCATCCTTTTAATTACCACCTGGGCTGTCACCGACGTTGTAATTAGGCATAAGTGCCTGATTTTTAATTGGAACGATGAAATCAATAAGCCTGCCAGGTGGAAAATGCTTGGCGTTAAATGAGCGTGCTGCATGACGACACAGAAAACACAAAAAAAAAAAACCAAAGAAGGAAAAACGATTAATCGTCTGCCAAATATGCCAGAGAGCTGAGAGGGCAAGAAAAAATGCAGAGGATGTGGCGGCGTAAAAGTAAGTAAAAAGCCGTCCTTGCCAATAAACGTTTATCATAATTGTCAGGCCAACGCTGATGGCCAAATTAAAATGTACGAAGTATCCCAGGCCCAGGCAGGGGCGACGATAAATTGAAAACCATGGCAGAAATTAAGTTGTAAATTAAGCAAATTGCATGGCTCCAAAAAAATAAAGGGACCACCTCTGGTTTATTTACATTGCGCAACGCAGGTCTCTCGAAAATAAAAGAAAAAACTCGTGGAATGAAGTGCAAATACAAAGGAAGGGAATTAATGCAATATATATATATACATATATATATAAAATATATCATCAACTTATGCAATCAGAGGTATGGATTTTTTAGGGGGGGGGCGTGACAGAGGCATGTGTCAAGTGTCAGACAATGGAAGGGAATAAAATGAAGGGTCACTTAAGGTTGATCTTGTTGAATCTTTTTATGTAAACTTTAAGCTTTACAAGTAATCAAGTTGTCAGGATGGCCAACATCATCATTAATCTGTTGAGTCTGCCAGGAGGTAGTGAAAGGAACTTTTTGATATGTCCTGATTTGATGCTGTGAGCTTCATATTTCATATAAATATATTTAAATATTTAAAACCCAACTTCTTGAGCCTGCAATATAAATAGTATTCAATATAAATACCATTAAAAAACAAAAATACAGCCTAGAAAATCTAAAATATAAGCATTAATAATTCTCTCACATAACAGGCTATAAATTGATTTCCAATTATTTCTTCCGTGATGAACACTTTGATTTTTGAATGTGCCCAACTCTTATATGGCGCCAGACATGGCTTAGGGAATAATAAAAAAAAAAGAAAATGAGTAATCAATTTTTTAAAAAAACCCACACCCATTAAGAAGAAGAACTCTCGACGAATGGGCGACATTTATAAATCAGAAATAATGATATTGATACGCATAATGATAATCGCCATCATCATCATCGCCATTAATATAATTTTTGTACAAGTCACGATTCTGTAAGCGGCATGACAAATCGATCATTATTTTTGTTGTTGTTTTATTCTTTATTTATTTATTTAAAGCCTCTTTTGGAGGTCGCCCCGAAAATATTCAACTGATTTGCAAATTGGCACTGTCGAATGTAAATCGGTTTATATTTCTATTTCGATTCCCGATTCTCGTGCGGGCTGATTCCTCCATTTCTCCGTCTTAATTGCTTTCGAAAAAACACTAATTGGTTCGTTCGGGGGAGCGGTGAGCTTGGAGCTTGGAATTGGCACAAAGAAATAAATCTATTTTGTATACAAAATTTGTTTACATCGCAGTGTGTTTTGTTCTGCTAATGGCCCAGCTTATAGCCGATAGCTGATAGCGGCCTGATAGCTCTACTTTGGAAGTTTACCAATAAATTAAACATAAATTAGTTCGTTGGAAACACACATTGTAAGTGTCTGTCAACGGTGAGGGTGATGCCAAGAAGCCTAAACACAGTAAGAAATCGTGGTAAGCCTTTAATTTTTTGAATAAAAAATCAAGTAAGAAAGCTAATCGTAACCGAACGTTAAGTTAAGGGTTAAGGTTAAGTCACATGGTCTAATTATGCTATAATTATTTTAAGTTTGTAGTAACATAAGTAGAAACATTATATTATTAAGATAAACTATCTCTAGATATAACAAGTCGTCTTATAAAATGTAACTGTAGTGTGAAGAGGCTATTATTACAAATAAGTTTAAGATATATCGATAGTAAATCGATATAAGAATGACCGGACACGAGCGCTCTTGGTAATTGAAGTGTAATAAAGAGAACATGAAATATAAACCCTTATAATATATATTTAATTTAAAGAGAATCCTTGCAACATTTTATAGTGCATTCTGTTATGTTAGATTTATGTTGCTAGGAACATGTTGAGCTATGTTGCTTAAGTTAAGCATGCTTAGCAACTTTATTGCTTAGCAATATTCTTGCTTTGCAACATCCTTGCTTGGCAACTTTCTTGCTTACCAACATTCTTGCTTACCAACTTCATTGCCTAATAATTCCCAAGTTAAAAACCTTTTTTATAATACTTCTTGTGTCCTACAAGTAACTGGTAAAAAAAACCACTTCAACATCAATCCCTATTTAAATATATTAACCTCAAGAAGTGACTTTATTTCCCTTCCGTTTGCCACCTATTTCCGCTTTTATTTCATAACCTCGGCTATTGCTCATGTGAAATCCCTTAAATACAAGAAGCTCCTCTTGTTTTTTTCGTGTATGACTTTTCATTGGATTTATTGGGTGTCCAATTCAATGGCCTGCCTGGACTCTTCACGGATTTCAATCACGTAGCCAAACACGCAGAGAGCATCAAACATGCGTAAATTTTATAATCAAGAGAAGGCTTCGATTGATCGCCGATCGGATCGACTTGGATCGGATCGAATCAATGCTATATGTGCCACTCCATTTCAAGGCAAGAAAAATGTGTCATTGTGTCAATTGTTTGTGTTTGTGTTGTCCGATGTCCAGAAAATAAACCGCAAATGAATCAATCGACTTTGGCAACCAACCATGGCCGAAAAAACCAGAAAACAATTGGTCTAATTAATTAGCTTAGAATGGAGGAGGAGGTGTTCCATAGAGATAATAATGCTGCAAATATCCAGTTTGATTTCCCTTCCCGAAATTCTTTATTCTTTTGTTAACAGAATTTATGGCCCGAACGGCGTTGAAGTGACAGGCGTGAGAATCCGAACCCGTTAACTGCATCCTTGCAGCCACTTTTGGTATTTAACCAAAATAAAGAAAAAGTGTTAATCGAAAGCGAAACTGAAGCTGAAACTGAAACTGAAGTTGGAAGTCAGTAAACGATGAAGGTCAGTGTTTCTGGCTTGAAAAAGGGCTTTACGGATCAGCTGATGGCTATCGAGATCACTCACCAGAAGGAGCACTGAGAGAATACAGAGTAAATGGATCAGAGAACTGGAGGTTTATAGAACTGATGTATGCTTGAATATTAGGCTATTAAGGAATAAATAAGTTTATTGGTTTAAGGTGAAAAGTTCTCCCTGAAGTTTACTAAGAAAGTTGCTAACAAAGCTAGAAATTAATCGTTACAGTATAAAATAATATTAAGAAAAACATAATTTTAAGATTTAAACAAGCAAATATTTTAAGATATTTCCAAAACCTTTTATTATAGGAAACCTGCTTATATTTACCTTTTTACTTGATCAGTTTTGTACCATTTCTTGGGAATAAAAATATTATTAAGTACCCAAGACTCCCAGCTAATATTCAAATAATCTACAGAGACATTACTTCATAGAATACATAGTTTAACAAATGCAATAACCTTCACTTTAATCTTTTTTTTGTAGAAAGTTGCTATGAAAACGAAATTGTCTTGCGCAATCGGAAGAAAACAATCAAAATAAATAATGATTAAACTTTTGCTTTCCATTGAAGGGAGGGGAACTACAGGAGAGACTACATTCCAAGGGCCCAAAAATGGAGAACCCTCAACGTGATGTAAATATTGTCTATAATTTTTGGTAAAGGTTTAATTTCTGTGTAAGTGAATTTTGAGTCATATTATTTGGGGCCTTTTGTTTCGGGTTTCTTTTGATTTTGAACTTTTGATTTTTTTCGTCTTACTCAGCTCATTGAAATGCACAAATGCCTGTTGCATGGGGCACATAAAAAAGAGTCGTCCCCACTTTTTTTCATAGCGGGTTCTATTAACTGCACATTGGTACCCCGCCTTCCCCTTGGTATTCAGTTAGTGTTAGCCCCTCTGCCTTTTTTTTTTTTGGTATGCCGATCAGGTATTTCGTCCATTTGGAGGAGGGTTCGTTCGGGTTCTCTCTTGAGAGATTCGAGGCTAATTCGATTATTCGAATGAGCGGCGGCAAGTGACAAAAGGAGAGTTCTCGCCGTCGAGAAATACCTTCCCGGTGAACAGGTGCAATTCGATGCCAAGTGTCGCTGAACTGATAATATTTCTTTAAATGTTTTCAGCTCTGTTTTAATATTGTTTTTTTATTATTTTATATATTTAGTGTTTTTTGATTTAACACAAGACAATGTATTACAGAAGAACGGCTTTATTTGTGGCTTTAAATGCCTTAAACTGAAACTAGTTTAAAGGTGATTTGCTCTAAGAAAATTAGGTTTTTAACAGAAAATTGACCATAAAAATATATAGCCGATATATTAACAATTTTTTTTAGAAATCATACAATTATGTTTTTATAAAAATTGATAATCTAGCAGATTAAATAAAGAAACTTCTCTTATAAAATTCGATACATTTTCTTTCTTAAGTCTTTCAGCTCATTTTCTTTAGCAGAGATCAGCTTTATATTTAATTTCTCCCAAATGGCTTTTAAATATAATTGTATATATATATAATTAATATTTAACTTTCACCTCCTTCCCCCTGATTTTAATTGCATTTTTTCTTCGGCTAATTTGATGACAATTAACATTGCAAGGCATCTTCAAAAACTTCCACTTAAAAAATAGTTTTCACTTAATTTCTTGTGACCATAAACTTGAACTCGAGACTGAATTAACTTGAATTACCTGAATAGTTTTGTGTAATTTACGTGGTTTTTAGGTCCACCAAAAATAGTTGGCACTTAAAATTGTTGTTCACGGCACACACAAAATACACACGCTGGGATTGTTGTTGTTTTTCTTTTTTTTCCGGGATCACAAAACAAAATACGAAAAAAAAAAAATACGTTAATTCGAAAATTGTTGCAAGATCGATTTGAATTCCTGCAAGCCGGCTTGCGGGTGTGCGTGGAGTGTGTGTGGCAGCGGCTGGTTGTGTGTGCGAGGGAGTGTGTGTGGCGCGTGCGTTGCGTCTGCGCAGCGGCAACGTTCTGAGTTCGTTTGCCGCTCGGCGCTCGAATTTCAGCGACTTTTGTATGGAAAGGCAAGCAGCGACGGCAACTGAGGCAGCGACTGCGACAGCGAAAAATATCCAACATATATATACACGCATATATATATACGCTTCCGAGTCCCGTCTTTATTTTTATTTTAATATTGGCCACGCAGCCACTGCGCTGCCAGCGTCACGCATGCGCAATGCGTTGGCGCACAGTGGTTCAAGCTGGAAAAATAGTCATTAAAAAAGTAAATAATACGATAAAAAATATATAAATATTTGTAAAATATAATAAAACTAATATATATTTTAAGAGTAACCAACATAATATAAAATATGCCGCCTTTAATGCACAGTATTTGGGTATTCGTTAAATTAAAGCTAAAGTCTTATTAAAATGGTTTTTAAACTTTATTAAAATGTATATTTTACTTTATTAAAGAGTTAATAATTTTGTACATATATTTTTTATAAAGTTCCCACTGTGCGGATTCTAGTTCTAGTTTCTAGTTCCTAGTTCTTGTCTTTCCTGTACTAAACCAAGGACTAAAGCGAGGTTGCAACTTGTTATCCGCAACTGAGGCAAGCCAAGGAAGCTGTAAAAAAGCCAACGAATACCTTTAATAACCTTTAAAATCCTAAGCCCTGTGTTTTTAAATCCCCTTTCTCATAATAATGAGGAAAAAATAGAAATAACATCTTATTAATATATTTGAATAGTTTCTGACATTATTCAAGGGTTTTTAAATAACAAATAAATATTAAACAAATTTCTAGAAACTTGCAAAGTTCCAAATATTTCAAGCTTATGTTTGCCATGTTTTTTGTTGTATTTTTATAAAAATAGCAAAGGCGAGTATGTATGAAGTTTGCACTACTTGAGATAATTGCTAGAAAAACAGGCCAAAACAGCTGATTAATTGGCTCTTTGGTGAGGGCCCAAAAGCAGAGCTATTTCCGTAGGCCAACTCAGCGATCCCCCCTAGCGAAAAGCGTTAAGAACCACAAACAGAGGCGTTGTGTGGCAGGGTTTCAGCTGGTATTCAATTACAATTAAATATAATATGGCTTCTGGTCATCCAGACCAAGCTCTGGAAATTAACTTTGTACTGGGATTTATTTTAAATATTTTAATTAATAATCCTATAGGATAAGCTTAACCCCCAGCAGTCTTTCATGGCCACCAGCCCTGACTGCATCTCATTTATGTCACCATCTGTCCAACCAGATTTTGATTTATGTCGTCCACTCTGAGTGCTGAATATGAAATCAATAGATCGATTTCGGGCTCTTTTCGCTTGCAAATTGAAATCGTGACTTGAAGCTTTAGATAAGCCACGGCCCAAATGTAATTGGTAGAAGCCGCAAAAATACCTTTAAAGACCCATAAGCGGAAAAGAACAACTTTTTCTTTGTTTTTTTGCGGTTCAATGAACTGAGACTTTCTGTATTGTTTTCTTAGAAATAAAAAAAATGGAACAAGTAGGATTTTAAATAAAAAATAAATATATTTGAAACAAATACTCTTCTCGTTTTGTATTTAAAATGACCGCCTTAATTTCGTATAACAGTTTGGGGGAAATTTCCTGCCGGCTTAAACAGCTGTTGGGGATTTTTCTTGGAATATTCCCGCCAGAGAGAGAGAGAGCTGCGCAGGACTAAGACAGAGAGTCTCAGTCTCTCTGACTGAGAGACTGAGAGACAGAGAGACATAGAGAGACAGAGAGAAAGAGTGTAAGCGGGAGAGTCGTGAAAAAAGCCGGGCTAAGCTCGGCAATGACAACGACGAGAGAATTTCCCTTACGAACGAAACTTCTCGCAGCTGGTCGAGCATTTCGTCCTGGCTGTGATTCCGGTTTCGTCCTTGTCTGCGGCATGACTTCTCTGGCCTCTCCTCCTCTTTCTGCTTTTTCTTTTTGGGATACCGTATCCCCCCCCACCCCCCTTTGTTGAATGATTAGGTAAACAACAGCGTCGTGATCCCCGGAATAGGGGAATATGGCCGTGCCAACAATTCGCACATTTTTATATAAAGCCTTAAACATATTTCTTACGTTTTTAATTTTCCTAAAATTCATCATCGTTTCCGCTCCGTTTCCCTCTTTTTTTTCTTCTTTTATTTTCCCTCTAATATATTTTTTAATATATTTTCTGAGTGTGTGTGTGTGTTGCCTTAGCATTAGCATACTTAGCCAGGCCCAAGCACATTACACATACGCACCGTTGGCTCCGCACTTTCACCTCTGCTCGCGTAGAGGGAGGGGTAAGGGGGGGAGGGGTCTGAAAATCCCCCCTAAAAAAGGGGGATACGGGGCAGGGGGTAGTCCATGGCCGCCTCCATTCACTGGCAATTTACATGCTTTATTCGAGTAATTTAATTGCAAATGTCCCATTAGTGGCAAAGTGAAGAGCCCAGAGGGGGTGGGTTTTTGTTTGTACCAGGCCAGGAGTAGGGA
>JAEIIF010041057.1:0-19509 GCA_018874455.1 Drosophila trapezifrons
CACGAGCAATTACAAAAACAAATGAGCTTGCAGAGCAATGGGCTGGGCATCATGGTTTTATGATTATCTTTTTATGATCATAATTTTTTCTAAGCTAGTTTCCAATTTTAAACCTTTATATTTACAAATTTTACATACTTTTTCGTATAATTTCCATAGCTAAGCAATGCAATTATTGCGCTAAGTCATGCTTGCTTTTAATTCCCCATTTATAACACAATAAAAAAGCAATAAAATTGTAAAATTAATTGAGTTAATTTGCATATTTCAATGTATTTTGCGATTTATTAACTTGAGAAAGTGGTAGAAATTATTCAAGGCATATTTTCTATGGAAGATATCTCTTATAACCCTTAAAGGTTTTTGGTATAAGCGGTCTTGGATCTATATAACTTGACTTTAAATAAGTATAACTTACAAAAATCCCATAAAATTCGAAAAATGCTCAAAAGAATGGGGAAAAGATTGAGCATTTAAGCCTTGGAAATATCCTTAATATTTCCAGCCCAAGAAGAGTATCTCCCATTCGAAAGGGCATCTCCTTGATTTCCCCAATTTTAAACCTCTCGCTAAGTGCACGGATTGCGAGCCTGTGATTAGGCCAAACACCTCGGCCACTCCGTCCAGCCTCTTGGGGCGATTCCCGCGGAGCCTGGCGATTGTGCAACAAGTAGCGAGCGTTTTCGCGAAAACAAAGCCCAACAAAGCGCAGAGAACAACCCTAAAATATATAAAAATGGCAACCCTGCTGGGCACTTTCCGACACCTGAACTGCGAAAAGAAATACAAAGTTTAAGCTTTAGGAATGGAAAAAGTAGGCAGGACGCTGTGGTCTCGATCGCAATCGGGAATCTGAAATCTCTGGGCTCCGGCAGTGCGAGCCTGGGAAGTGCTGGCCCAAGGCAAGTGATCCGCGGAAAAAAAGGTAACCAGTTTACGGGATCTGCGCAACAGCTGCCGCCTTTGGGATTACCAAGGAGCCGAGAAGGAAATCCCAAGCAAGGACTCCGCGGTCGTAACGGCCAAGGAATCATTATTATTGATAGAAGGAGAAGACAACGCCGCCTGCTCGGACACCGTCCGAGAGAGATAAAGGACGAGTAGGGAAAACAAAGCGCCTCATTTGCATAATGCTTTCAGCCAGCGGAGCTGAAAAGGATTCGTTCGGGATTCACAGGACAACGCGGACACAGGAGTGCTTCTCCCAGAGCCCGAAGACTGTGCCTTGCTTTCCTTTTCCTCCTGGGCATTTGTCACGGCCGAGTGGCTGCGCCTTTGTCATTGTTTCTCAACGTTGGACATCGCACCTCCGGCCCATTCAGACCGCTGTCCGGTGCAGCCACCCCTTTTTCTTCCAGAGGGTCCTGCGTCCTTCGTCCTGCTTGCTGATTTGCATACGAGCGCAGCGGACAAGGCCGTAGGACAGGGACTTAGGTAAATCAAAGAATAAACTTTTCAACCCCTTCGCCGAGCGATCGATCGCGAGATGGTTGTCTGGCGCTGCTGGAACAACAATAACAGATGTAGAAACGCCGCGGCCGAGGTCCATTAATTGTTGTCCCTTCGGCGGCGCATCCTTGTGGCATCTGCCTTCATCTGCTTGCCGTTGAGATTGCTCGGACCTCGTGAGAAACCTCTCAAGATTCTGATTGGGAAATGGTTAGCCGCGCGCGCTTCACGCAGAGAAAATTATCAACTCTTAAGGCATTATTTTTCGTTGGTCGCTTTGTTGGTTTCTTTCTTTTATTTTCTGTCATTTTACTTGGTCTTTCTTTTTATTTTCCTTTTTTGTCTGTGTCATTTACATGATCATATTTTATGCAAATGGCCCCGGGGATCGGGATAGGGAGTTTGGGTAGATCGGGAGGAGATGCGCGGTGCTGCGATGGCCAGCAGCGTTGCTCGGGCGTGGGCAATAAATTTCTCATTCGTATCGCATTAATTACTACAATATTATCAGCAGATACAGCCGAAAGCCCGAGCTATACACAGATACTTCGATATTATATAGCCATATTCAACACTGATACACAGTCGCTGCCATATTGGAAATGGGAGATTCAGATACAACCCAGCGAGAGAGGAGGTTTGCACGGCAAGAAAAATAAATTTTAAAAATAGATAACTCCTACATTGAATTGCATTTCTTAAGAAACAGTTTTTGAAGTTCTTCGTTTAATAATTAAATATTCTAATAATTCTTTATATGTATAAAAAAATATATATATCTATATATATTTCATTTCTATGGGCGATAGGGGGCGTGGCCAATTTTTAAAACTATCTTGATCTGCTTGGAACCTATAAGAATGCTGGTACCAATTTTTGTAGCTCTAGCTCTAATAGTCTCTGAGTTCTAGATGATTATGTTATACGGACAAACGGACAAAACGGACAGACGGACAGTTTAAGTCAGTGATTCTAAGAAATGATCAAGAATATAAATACTTTATAGCATTGAAAATGCCTCCTATTGCTACCTTCTAATTCCATTTCCTAAACATTTCATAACAAAAATAATATTTTCCTAATGAAATATAAAAATCAGTACATATTTCTCCCCGTGTAGCTCTAGAGAGACCTTAAGAGAGATAGAGAGAGAGCGGCTCAGAGCGATCGAAAAGCTTAGCAGCCAGCTTATAAAAGTTACACAATCCGTAGAAGCGAAACACACTCTTCAGATCCTTCAACGCAGAGACACACACACACACACCTTAGAGGGTGACTCCGAATTAGAGTCAGTTCCCAATATCAGATACTATATAATTGCAAAGATAATGCCAGCACATGGACGTGATCTGTGATCCGTATCTTTGCCCGCAGCATATATCCTTGTACCGTGGCTCGGACATCCAATCCGTGTATGATAAGGCATAATTCGTAGTGCTCGTGGCCTCCTGCATGGTAATAGGAGCCTTTTGCGATCCACAGATCGATCACAGACTTGGGCAACTGATAACACTTCACTTCATTTTTAAGGCAATTTCCATAAACACTTTACCGAAAATCGAACACCAAAAACCGAGCACCGACCGAGATCGAAACCGAACCGAGAGATACTCAGATAATTTAAGTTTAAGCCGATTACGCGCCTTCTCGGTTCTTTCAAAAGAACAACAACATTAAAGAACATATAAACAAATGTTGCTATATGTAAGTAAGCCTATGTATACCGCACATATGGCTATAAACATATATTTGTATATATATATATATATAAACTTGATGCTGTTGTCGACCTTGTGGCTTTTCGATATCAACTGAAAACCACTTTGAGCGTTCGATAAACTTGTAGCGCCAATTCAGAGTTTTGGAGTGGAGCGGAGCGGAGAGACTAAAAATAACAACAAATGAAACAGCAACAGCAACAACACAAGCAACTCAGCAACAGCAACAACAACAATAAAAGCAACAAATTAAAGCAAAAACAACAACAAGCTAAATACAAGAACAACAGGCGACACCGTCGAAAGCAGCGTATGAGACGCTGAATTGTGTTAACATGTTTCTTTCTTGTCTCCTCAACGTCGTCTCTGTCTCTCTCTCTCTCTCTCTCTCTCTCTCACTCCCTGTGTATTTCGCTCTCTTTCTAGCCTGCTACAGCCCTCTCTTTCACTCTTTAAGGCCTCCACCATCTCTGTCTCTTTTAGCTGCAGGTAGACTGCGCAGGTGAACAGGTTTGTTTTTGTATCAAAATGTCCAAACGCTGTTGCACCTTTTAATATTAATAATAATAAAATGAGAAGCAAGAGACCAAAAGGCAATAACAACAACTAGAGAAGAGTGTGATTAGCTTGGAGACTAGGAGATACTCTTTATTATGGGGTTGTATGGGAGCCATGTACTATAGCTCATAAGGAAAATATTCAAAGTATTGTATTTATGTAGAGACTAGATGAAGTAGTACAAGTTGAGGTTAGTAAATAATCTCTACAATGTTTAGCTTAAGATAAATATCTTTAAATTGTAGTCAAGGTTTTGTTTACTAAGTCAACAAATAATTAAATTATTTAATAATTAAAGAAATAAATAAATTTACATGATATTAAGGGATTATTTACTAAGGAAACAAATTTAAATTAAATGCATTTTTCCCCTTAATATACTCTTTAATAAAAACTTAATAAAAAAAATGTGTAACTTAATTATTTTTTACTTATAATAACAATTAAAATCCACAGTTTTATGATTTTATGATACATTTATTTATGGTAATCCTGTATTAAAAACTTCATTACAAGATTTTACGTAAGTGCGAGCAAGACGACTATACGCACTTTCAAAAAGAGATTAATTCATTAATGTACATAAATTGAAACTGCGTATAGTCGTCTTGCTCACACTATCCTATGTCAATCCTATGTCAATCCACTAATGAAAACTCTAATTAATGAAGTTTTTAATAAAGTATCATAACACCGTTACCAGCTCAAAATTTAATCGATATTGACCAAAAATACACAATAATTTTGCTTGTTTTTCTTTTTCTAAACAAAATTCCAACTAATAAAATGGTTAAGAGTATTTAGTTTTTAAATGCAAAATAACAATTTAAGCATGGTAAACTATTTTTATTAAATTAGTTTCATATTTTGAGGCAAATTTCCCTATGAAACCTATATACCCACCCTCCCAGAAAGTGTATGGAAATGCTCCATTTGCAAGCGCATGCGTGACAGTGACTTGGGGTCTGTGTCTCTCTGCCCGCCTCGCCGCACCTCCTTTTGCCCCCGGAGGCTGTGAAACGGCGACAACAGTAAAAAATATTGAAATATTGTCAATCAAGGGGCTAACAGGGGGAGACAGGCAGGGATCGGCGGGGGAATCGAATCGTCGAGAGACAGTCGTCGCGTTCTATCCAAACGATAAGAGCCACTAAAAGTGTCGCTATGCCGCTGATCGACAAAAAATTAAAATAAAATAAAGGAGTAATAAAGTAAAAAAAAAACAGGGGGGAAAAAACCAACCAAAAAACGAGCAAAAATATGTTTTACAGCTCAGAAATTTAATATGAGCGGGTAAAGTGAAAGTAAGCAGAGATGTGTGGGCATATAATATATACTATATGATGTTTACTATATAAAGTATATATATATATCTCGGTTCGTGAGAGTGCGAGTGACCGCGAACACTGTCAGATCAGAAGGCTACACCCGAAGGTTATCCTTGTGTATGGAAATTTCACAAAATGCATTCATTTTCGCACAATTTGTGGGGTTTCCGCGTATCGCAATAAGGAAAAGGGTAACTCTCCTGCACTGAGCAACAAAATTGGGAACAAAACTTAATGGAAATTTACCAAAAAAACCATATATGAATATATATATGACTATATAGGTTGGGGAACTTTATGCCTTGGCAAAATGTCAAAGTTAAGATTTTGGAAGAAGAACGAACACAACGATTTCGTCATTAATTATTATTAATTTATTTTCATGGCCATCAAATATTATTGCACTTTAAGCTTGGCTTGAATACGAAATTTGTTTTTGAAAACTTTACGTAGGAGATTCTATTAATAACTCTATCAAAATGTCAAAGGGTAATTTGTATAAGAAAGGAAATGCAAATTTCTGTATTCAGCGTTTTATGACGTCGTTATCAATTTAGAGATATATTTTATGGATTATAGACGGTCGGGTGATTTTTAGCAAATTATTGAATGACTATAAGAATAAATTTGTCAGACAGAAATTATATCTTTTATAATTACTTTTAAATGAGAATGATATGGTACTGTGTTTCACATTTAAACCTTATTTTTTGTAGTACCCCAAATGTAGGTTTCCCAACTTTAGTTACTGCTGTAATCCCGGTAATTGTTTTCCGTCTCGAATAAAACATTTGAATTGGCAATTAATGAAATTATATATGTATATTTATGAATCCATTCGGCTGTAGGGGTGCGGTTGCATAAGTCTTCGTGCGGTTAAATAATGGAAAAGTGCATAAACAATAAAACTGTTTTATTGCTTAAATGGCGAGAATAGTAAAAACGTAAAAATCGTACATTGCTTTGCACTCAACTCAACCGAATAATCTGGCTAATTCGGGGGATCGTAAAGGCTTTTTTTATAAGCCACTCAGCAGCCCCGAGGCTGCAATTGGCAAATGCAATTTTCTGGGTTTTTTTTCGCTGGAGCTTTTTGACATTTCGGAATTTTTCTTTAATGGAGCTTTAAGCTTGGGGAAGGCGTTCCCGGTTGGAGAGTGTAACTAATGGGTGGGATTTTCTTTGAAGATATTTTATTTAAATATTATTTGGAAGGGGTTTCTTGGGGAAAATATAGTTTGTTGAATTTCCCATGGAAATACTTCATCAGAAATTATTTTCGCGAACTTACTCAGCATTTAACGTTTTTCCTAAAAGTTTAATGCTGGAATCAGTTGGGAATTTTAGCGTATCTTCTTTAAAAGTTGTAAAGCTTTTTAAAAAAGCTTAAAAGCTCCTCAATTATGGGATTATGGTTTCCTTTTATAATAATTAAGTATAATAGGAGGGTTTATTACTTTATTCCTCAACAAAAGCTGTAATTGCTTTAAAAAATTACTCAAATAATCCTTGATTTCTTGCACCTTTCACCCATCTGCTCTTGAGGCAAACCCTGTTGCATGGTGTAAATTAAGACGCTGCAAGGGATATATGTTATGCGGTGACAGACAGACACAATGGAAAGGATGGCTCGAAACAAAGGTCAGCCGGGCCTTATATATATATACAAAATACCATACAGATGCAGAGTGCCCCAACCCCCACCCCAAAGCCATCCCCAGTTCGATCTGTCTCTGTCGCCGCTTTAATTTGACTTTAATGAAAACGTGGCAAGCCGAACACTTTTGGCAAGCAGACGTTGGATGGAGACTGCGGACTGGGATGTGGATGTGGATGTGGACATGTCCTCAGCTGCTTATCATGGGGGACCAGCAAACAAAACAAACTGTACATCAACCGAGGCCGAGATCCAAGCCGAGACGAGAGTGCGAGGCCAAAGCCAAGAGCAACACGCAAGGTCCAGCAACGGCCACATCTTCAACGGAGGCATGCCAAAACCCAAACCCAAACTGAGTCGGAGTCGGAGTCCGAGACCGAGTCCAAGTCCGAATCGAAGACGAAGACGACGTTTGCTCGGTCCATATGCGGAAACGCAATTTTGTCGTTATTTATGGACCTTGCCGCGCATGCAACATGCACGCCGCGTTGGCCAAAACCAACCAGGCGATGTTGCTGTTGCTTTTGTTGCTCTTGCTGTTGTTGCAGATGCTGCCGCTGCTGCTGCTGCTGCAGCCTCCACTATAACAGGATGGGACATTGGCATTAGAACCATACACTGAAAAAAGTATAAGGTGTTGCTTAAGAAAAGATTCTTTGGCTTAAGAAGTTGGCTTTCTTGAAGAGGATATATAAAAAAACATGATGAAGAGATTTTTTAAGCAAATTTAAACGTATTTAAACTTATTTTCCGCAAAAATAATCAATTACTTTTCAAAAACCCTTGATTATATAGGGAGAGTATTAAAAAAACCCTTGAAGAAATACAAAAAAAATATTCTCGAGGTAAAATAGAATCCATTATAAAGGTTCCAACTTATTTTACATAAAAATAATGAATATTTTTACCTAAACCCATGATTACATAGGGGGTGGGCCTTAAAAAACCTTAACAGATTGTGTGCTGTCTTATATCGAAGGATAAATAAAATCCATGATGAAGAGATTCCTATATCAAATATTGATTTCAATTTCTTTTACCTAGAAATAATACATAACTTCACTTAAACCCATGATTACATAGGGAGGGGTCTTAAGAAATCTCGAGTCTATAAAAAATATGAGTTTCTTGACTATTTCAAGGGATAAACGCCCTCTTTTACTTTATAATAATAAATTATTACAAATAAACCCTTGATTACATAGGGAGTGATTTTTTCAAAAACGCAATCCAATCAGAATTTAAAGTTTCCAAACCCCTAGCTTCTTTCCCGCTGTGTAAGAACATATAGAAGGAGGCCGAGGAGGAGTGCGATGCCTCTGCAGATGCAGATGCGATGGCGTTGCCAAGATGTCCGAGTGGCCGGGCCGTGGTGGCGATCCAAAAGATCCAAACGATCCACCGATCCATGCGATCCAAGCGATGCAACGATCCAAACGATCCATGCAGATGACGATGACTTAGTTGCTGCTGCGAGGCGGCACCTTGCTCAAGGAGGCTGCGCTTGCATCTCACCTCGCTAACGGTTCTCTATTAGATTAATTTATATTCAAATTTTTATTACCCGCGCATACCACACCGCTCGAGACTGCTCCAAAATGAATTGCCAGGCGGATCGGATGGGATATGAGGAGGCAAGGCAGCAGGCAGCAGGCAGGAGGCAGGAGGAGAGCTGGGTTTCCGTGGCGAGGCTGGAACTCTGGGTGTTATTAGCTCTCGCCTACTTGCACATTCGATGCACGCCAGAATGCCAAAGTTGTTGCTGTTGCAGGGGCAGCAATAACGTATAGAATAAACAGTTACAACGGAAGCTGTCATTCCACTCGGGGGAATGGGATTGGAGGATGGCGGATGGAGCTGGGGAGCTGCTAGCCGGGGTTCTCTGGGAGCTTCGAGCTGGAAGCATTGGGGAATGGCCCCATAGCCATGATGAGGATGAGGAGGACTCCCGGCTTGAACTCAATGTTTGGGCCATGGATGGGGTAAAGCCAGAATGCGCTGGCGTTGCCGTTGCCCGGCCCGGCTCGGCCCCAGCCCGGCCTATCGCAATAATTAACAGTAAAATGTGAGCGCGCGCGCGGCGCAAGAGCGGTTAATTCAAATGCATGAGAAATGCAAATGACAAACATTGATTTGAAAGGACCAGAGAACCGAGAGGCACCAAAGAACCGCGCAGCACCGAATAGAAGCCAAAACTCCGCCACTGCCACTGCCACTGCCTGTGTCCCCAATTAAGATGTTGATGTGGTAACCGACCAACAGACCCACTCTTCTGGCCCCCATGACGAAGGCAATTAGTCGAGATTTATGTTGCCGATAGAACAGCGCTCCAATGAATACATCTAGTTGATGTGGGACTAGGGATATCGTATTATATGTAAATCTAGGATAATATCTTTTAAGCAAACTCTTGAGTAATTCTTTATATTTATTTGGATTTATTTTCTAGGTTACTCATGCTTTGGAAGAGATTGTGAAGCGGGAAGAGTTCATCAACTAGAGGTTACTGGGAAGGTAAGTGGAACTATACGATTTTATGTTGTAAAAAACGTAGAAAAGAAACTTTTATAAATTCGAAAACACATCCTTATCACAAATTCACAAATATCATTCTTTGAGGATTGTTAGTTCTCAAGATTTCTTGTCAAATTTTATAAACTTATTGCAAAAATACCTCCTACCAAGAAGGATACGAGGAACCCTAACTTCGAGCCCCCCCAAGAGTCCCAATTAAGCCACTAATTAAGGGGCACAACTCGGCCCTAGTAGGACACAAAAGGTAGCACTTGGCAAAGGGACCAACCCTTCGCCAACAGCTACTACGACGACCCCTTGTGAAGCTCAACGCCTCTTGTGGGCAATTACGAGGGCACAGGACCAAAAATAATTGACATGAAATAGGGCTCAAAGTCAAGCTTATTTTATACAAAATATTGAGATGAAAATGTACCTATATGTATGATAAATACTACATTTGTATAGGAAAAATAATAGATCTTGTGTAATATAACACGGACAGTGGTGCATATAAATTTAAGATTTCGACCAAATTTCAAATTATCTTCCAGAATTATATATTATTTTAGATTCTAAACTAATGTAATGGAAGTTCATTACGATCTTTTCTTGTAAATAAGTTGTTTTTTTATCAAAGATGCCATAGAAGTCGCTCCCGATTTAAAATCAATAAAAAAAGTGTCTAAAAGTATGCAAAAAAATATTTCGAGCCTCAATCTCAGGGTAAATTTGTGGTATTAACTTTTGTAGCATACTTTTGGGCACTTTTTAATATTGATTTAAAATCCCCAACAATTTCTTTGGAACCTCTGATTATTTTAAAGATTTCTTTAGAAACAAAAAATATCAGAGTATCAGAAATAATATTTTTCGTGAAGTGCACTCACCTCTGCAGATGCTCCTCAACGCCGGCGGGCAGGGCGCCATCGGCCACGATGTAGACGGGCTGTCCGCCGGCGCCCGTGGCGGTGGCGTAGGGAAGTCCAGCCTGGACTACCACTTGGCCGTCGGACACGAGGCTGCCGATGTCGCCGCCCGAGTAGATCTCGAGACCCTTCTGGTCCGTGGTGGAGTAGATGACCGTCTTGCTGCCATCGTTGTAGATCAGATCGATGTGCTTGTCCGTCTGATACAGATCCGGATCGAGCTTCTGGGGCACGGACAGGTGGGGCAGCTGCTTCACCACCCCGTTCGGATCGGAGGTGGTGTAGATGATGGAGCCACCGCCGGCGGCGGCTGCTGCTGCTGCCGCGGCAGCCGCATGCTTCTTGTGGTCCTCGTAGATGTCCGCCTCCGTCTTGATCACGTTGCTGTCGTTGCCGCCGCTGTAGTGCAGCACGGAGGCATCCAAGGGCAGCGGCGAGGTCTGGTAGACATTCCCCTGGCCATGGTCGTTGTTCATCTTCTGGGCCTGGTTGTACATGGCGGTGGCCACCGCATTGTCGTTGGGCATCAGCTTCGAGGGGTCGCTGACGATCCGCGTGAGGATGTGCTCGCCGGCCTCGTTGCGGGAGAGGATGTGGTGCTCCCCGTTGATGATCTCCCGCGAGATGATCTGCTGCTGCTCGCCATTCGGTCCGACAACGCGGATGATCTGGTTCTCATCGAACTCGATCTTGGCCAGCGGCTGGTGCTCCGTCTGCTGCTGCTGTTGCTGCTGCTGCTGGGCCTGCTGGTTGCTCATTTGGGCGGCAATCCGTGCATCGATGGCATGACCCTCGTCGGGATTGCTGCCGCCTCCGCCACCTGGACCTCCGTCCGGCGGCATCACCACCTTGGGCGTCTCGTAGATGAAGACGGCCTCCTTGTCGTACAGTTTGGAGTTATCCGTGTGCAGGTCCAGGACATTGACGTTCGTCATGGTGGCCAGCTCCGGCTGCGGCGAGTCCGGCGATCGGTGCATCGTGGTCAGAAGCGGGACGCCGTTGGGCGCCAGCGGTGAGCTGTTGTTGTTGCCTCCTCCTCCTCCGCCGCCTCCTCCGTTGTTGCCGCCGCTTCCCTGCTGGATGGGCGACAGTGAGGCGTCGCTAAGGATACCCACACCCACACCGACTCCTACTCCCACCCCGACGCCGAGGCGACTGTGCGGATGCTGGTGGAGATTATGGGCGTGATTGTGGCCGTGCGAGTGGCCGTGGGACAGCGAGAGCTCGTTGGACGTGATGACGCTCGTTGTGGCGGTGGATGTGGACATTATTCGCTGTGGACTCTCCTCCCCTCTCTGCTTACTGAACTAATTTGAACTGGACGGACGTGTGGGACTTGGACTTGGTCTTGGCTTCCGAATTGCACTATGACTTGGTCATCGATGCCCGATCCCTGGGAGGTGGCTCGAGTTCAAGTGGGAGTGGCTATTGCTGCTGCTGCTGCTGCTGCGGCTGGCAAGTATAAACATAATAAATATCACTAATCAACGGATTGATGGAAGGCACTTCGTAGTTGTAGTAGTTCGTGGTTGCTCCAGTTCCAGATGGATAGTTTCTTGGTTGGATCGGATGGTTTCTTGGTTGGTTCTTCGTCTGGTTCGTTGTTTCAATTACTGCATTCTATGGCACTAAGGAACTTCCTTCGCTTCGTTCTCAGCTCAGCTGCAATTAGACAAGAGAGACAATGGTCATAATTAGTACCGCATGTGGGAAAAAGATCTAGATGTAGCACAGTTTGGTTTGGTGGAGTGACAGACAAAGTGGGTTAAAGATCTATGATCTTTGGTCTAGGAATAACAAAGAAAGGTGTAAACTGCCAGGTGATATAGGTAGTTATTATAATTATTAAACTGAGCTGTACAAAGACTCTTCTTTATTTTACTTTGTTGCCTTAAGGAAGAAACCTACTGAAATGAACTACCACTGTTTTAACTATAAAACAACATGACCTTCACTTTGAATCCTTAATTATGTATGTTATGCTTTTATTTATTGTGTTTATTAAAGCTTTCATGATTTATTTTATGTATTTCTGGTTAAGGAATCAAATAAATTCCTTTATTTCTTATTTCAAGCATTGTAAATAATGTTGTAACTGTTATTATAAAATATATCATCTATTTTTATAGTTTTTAACCCATTTTACATTTAAAGTTCAAAGAAGCTTCTTTGTAAGCATTATTTATAGACAGCTAATGACATTATGACACTGCATTGATGCTGTCATTAATTGGAGAAATGATCTCAAAGAGCAAGACAAACATATGACACTTTAAATTAGCAAAAATTAAGATAAATGAAAAAGATATATAATATTTAATCCATTATTTTATTATTATATGTATGTAAGCAAGCAATAAAACAAGTGTGACCATGCGCTCTGGCCCAAGGCAACAATGCAGTGTCATAATGCCTTAAATAGCAATTATACTTAGGTTTAGGTGAATCAAAATTAAAATTAAGGCTTAAGACATTATATAATTTATAATTAATGTTTAGAAAAGTAAATATGTTGGGAAACATATTACAGAAACTCTTTAAAATATAAAATAAGGTGAATCAGACTTTAAATAAATACATAACTAACTGTACCCTAGAGTTTACTTAGCTAATAACTATGTACAAAATACAAATAACTAAAGACCTCTATAAGAACTATCTTTATAATAAAATCGCATAATTATTCCTGAAAGGTTAATGCCTCCAAGCCTTGAAACAGCTGCCAGTTGTCACCTAATAAACCCCATAAAGCCCGCTAAATACAGTGTGAATCATGGCCTTATGCTCGCTGGAGGTATTTCCCATTTAGCATTCGGAGAGCCCTTTTGCGATCACCTTTTAATTTTCACCTGTCGTTGGCGGCAATTACCAATAGGTCAGCATAGCAGCGAAAAAAAAAGCAACACAATAAAAAGTGGCATCAGTCTGGCGGCAGTCTGCTTGGCGCCCCCCTTCCACCCCCTGGGAACACACCCCCGCCGCCGCTGCTGCACACACTCGAAGAAAAAACGGGTTCAAACGATGAGCCAAGCAGGCACACACAAAAAGCAGTAAACAAACAAACAAACAAACAACAAAAGCGGAAAAGCGCAAAGGGGCAAGCACAAAAAAGCAAAATACACACAAAAAATGGGAGGGAAAGAAAAATACGAAAAAATACGGGGAAAAAAAGAGAAAAATAAATAAGTAACACGTGGCCGTCGAACTAGTTTGACTCCTTCGCAAATGTCAAACGTGTAACTGCATAACTCAGCGCGGTTCATCAGCAGAACAACAAAGCAACAAACACAACAAGGTAACAAAACAGGTGGAAGAAGCCTCGACCGATGCCGCTGACTGCGACTGCGACGGAGGCCGAGGCAGCGACCGAGCAGCAACCATATTTGTGTGTTGTTTTTTTTATTTTTTTTTTTATTTTGTTTACTGTTTACAACGGGGCTTTGTGTGAAATTAAACACAGTACTACTTATATGTATATATAGTGGCAGCAGCAAAAGCCAAACCAGTCAGTCCATCAGCTGTTAATAGTCCAGAATCCCCCATCTCGGCCGAGTTAGCAAAACATGTTTATGAGGGATTTTGAAACCGAAACCGAAACCAAACCGAAACGCAGCCCAAACACAAAGCAACAACGACAGCAACATCGAGAACAGGTACTCCACACACCGGTAGCAGGCCCAAACAACAACAGTCAGGCCAGTCAGCCAGTCAGCCAGTCAGAGCTCCAGCTCAATCCTTGACCTAATCCAGAAGGCTGACTTTCTGGTTCCACGCCACGCCAGCCTGCCCAGGTTCAGGTTCAGCTTTGGCTTCAGGTCCAGGTCCAGGTCCAGGTTCGGACCAGTGCCAGTGCCAGTTCCCAGTTCCACCGATATTGTTGTTTGATGATAAAGCCAAAAATTGCTGCTGCCGCCAGAGTTCACACTGTTGCTGCCGCTGCTGCTGCTGCTGCTGCTGGGATGTGGATGTGGATAAACTCGTTTGTCAGCCCAACCCGGCGAGTTCACGACGACTGACGACCGACTGGCTCCTCGCCGGGTTCCGTTAGTAGGTGAGGTCAGTGTCATGCGGCGGCGTGCGCCTATAGACTAGTTTTTGGCACTGACCACCACCTCCGGCATCCCACGCGGCATCATCAGCCATTGCCCCAAAGCAAGTGGGAATTTTTTTAAATTAAGCTTTATGTAGAGGTTGAAGCAACTAAGAACTTGAGAACTTAACATCGGTAGGGTCTGCATACCAAAAGGTGTATCTGTAGATTGAATAGGTCCTGAGATATTTACTGATAAGAAATGCACGATGTTACAAGAACATAATATGGCTTTTTTGTCCAGCTTTAGAGAACAGCTCTATTTTTTGGCACTGACCACCACCTCCGATCCCACGCGGCATCATCAGCCATTGCCCCAAAGCAAGTGGGATTTTTTTTTTAAATTAAACTTTATCTAGAGGTTGAAGCAACTAAGAACTAGAGAACTTAACATCGGAAGGGTCTGCATACCAAATTTTATATCTGTAGATTGAATAGGTCCTGAGATATTAACTGATAAGAAATGCACGATGTTGCAAGAACATAATAATAACATAAGTTCTGTCGAACTTTAAAGAACAGCTCTATTTATACTTAATTCTTTTGTATATTTCCAAATGATAATGAAACTATGTAAATTATTTAAAGATCCTTTTATAAGGATAGTTTAAACTACCCTTATTATGTATGTTTCAAAACTACTAAGGGTTTTATGTGTGATACTTAATTATTATCGTTCTTGACAATCTGTTTTTCGCTTCTAAGATCATAATTTACTATTTTCAAGCTGGTAAACACCCTAAACATGACGATAATAACCATCTTACTTTAATAATTACTTAAAAACGGCAAACTCTCTTCATAATTCTCTTGCGAAACATCCAACATCCGATCCAAGACCCCCTTGACTTTCTACGCAATTCGAAAGGCAATTAGGAAACAATTAAAGCAACATCAACACCCCGGCTCACGAGCGATTCCAGCCATCGAACTGGGTCATCCGTGGTCATATCGAAGAGCCAAGACCCAGACCATCCACATCGAGAAAGACCCTCGGGGGATCTGTGGCCCGGACCAAACTTTCCAACTTGCCGCTTGAATGGACGAAGGTGGAGTACGGAGAGCGGAGTGCGGAGTGCAGAGATGAAGGTGGATAGATGGATTCTGGCCAAGACCCATTACTCATACGGTGGGTGCAAAAGAAATCAGCGATCGGCGAGGAAAAGCAGCTGGGCCATACAGATTACCAACTCGAATTGGGAAGCGATGTGGAGAAGATAATCCCAATTAATCTCATCAAAGAGAGAAGTGAGGGAACTTTCTTAGCAAAAAATAAATATTTATTGATAGATATTGGCCAAGACTTATGGTTTAATGATCTAACATAAATATCTAGATAAAGAAAACAATATTGAATTTAGACGAAGGCTTTTTATAAAGCAACTAAATTTATTCCTTATTCAAAAACTCTTCTAAGGAATTAATTTTAATATAAAACTGAATTACAACCAAAGACCTGTCCACATAGCAACCCCGTACTTACTTATCCAATCTTTCAAGATAGTTTTTGCATTAAAATTAATGACTCATAAGCATTTATGGCCTACTCCCCCGCACTAAAAATACCTTTAATTATTACGCTATATAGCGCGAGATTTACAGCTATTCGATCATCAGAACAGGTATTCCAACAAAAGCGTAGTAGTTACGAGGAAACTAATGGGCAATTACTGTATTGATTGGCTAAACAATAAATCGTAAATCAAGTTCAATAACTGCAACCTAACGGCAATGCTAGATCAGTATAAGGAAATCTTTTGCAGTGAAAGCTATTTACATATTTATAGCAACAGGCACCTTGAATCAATTTAAATCTATCGTAGAGTTTCCTTGAAGGCAAGCCAGTGAGATATATGTAACATATGCATATCTTATCGCATTAAAATGATTTAGATTCAGAGATATAGAATAAAGTTTTCTAACCAGCAAAATCCCGAACCCCTGCTTATATCGTACCTCAGAAACTGTCCGCCTACGATTGCTTCTTGGGCTCCGAAGACTCATAAAAAACAATCGTGTATTAACCACATGTTGTAAATTAACCCTCTCCGTCGACAATTATTCCCAATTCTTCCCCTTTGATTCTATCAGTTTGGAATCATCACCACATGTGAACATAAGCCCGAGATCTAACTTCTCGACGGACAACGCCCACAACGAGATCTATGGGCATGGACTCCCTATTATCCAGCCACCACCTTTTCCCCCTTTAATTCCAACGATCTTAGATATGTAGTGAATACCAAAAGCAATTCCATTTCCAATCCCATTAAGATTTGACATAATTTGAAATTTGGATTTTACGTCTCCTCTACCTTACTTAGGGAGAATATGGTGGAGAGGCGAAGAGAGGAGAAGAGCGAAGAATGGCCGCGGCGAAGACTGGGGCGGGGAAGAAAAGACAAGAGAAGAAATGCGCAGCGTAACCCTAAGACATCAACGGTCAGAGTTGCGGGCATCAATAACCAAAGCCAAAGACTGAGACTGAGGCTGAGACCAAGACTGGGAATTGGTAGATGGTGCACTGGGAGAAATTTGTGATATTTATTGGCATTTATTTAAAATATAAAATATAAATTTATATGGGGTGTGGTTGTGAGGTGATCTGTAGATTTTCTCTGTATTAATATAATTAAAGCTAAGCCGTTATGGAGTATTGCAAGAAATGATGGGGGGGTTGGGGAGGGGGTCAGCGAAATGATTATGTTTGGTTACTAGGGGAGAGGGGTGTCTTCGACAATGATTACGTAATCAATTTATATCAAATTATATTATAAGAAACAATTTTTTTTGTTAAATTTTGGAACAAAAATGTTGAATGATTACTAAATCATAGGGGGGTTCCTTTACTCTTGATTATATGGGGGGAGGGGGTCAAAAATAATCAAAAACGTGATTACGTAATATATGGACAGCCCCATAGACCATTTTGACTATTAAATTGATTAGTGGGAAGTTTAAAATGATCTTTTTAAGATCAATATGAAATAAAAAATTATTTTCTTAGAAAGATAAAATTCATATTGCCAGTTTTAGTTTTTCAATTAAACAAATGTAATAACAAATAAATAAATAAACAAACAAAATTAATTGAAAAAGAAGAGCATAAATTCCAATCTCCAAATGGTCCACCCTATTTCTCTCCCTGTACAATGGGAATGGGAATGGCAAGGGGCATAAAGACGAAGAGTGGGAGAGGGCTGGGAATGGGTATGGGGATGGGGGAACTGCTGCAAGAGTCCGGGAGTCGGGAGTCAAGAAGGCCCGAAGAAACGAAGAAAGGCAAAGGCGAAAGAAAAGAAAAACAATAAACGTTAACACGAACACGAAAATAAAATAACTCTCTCACGAAGTTCCCCTTGTGGCCCGCGCCTGTGCCTCTGTCTCTGTGTGTGTGTGTGTGTGTATCTCACGGCTGAAATGTAACCGTGTTCGTGTCCAGGTGTGTGTGTGTGTGCTGCGTAGATGTTCATTTTACTGTACCATAATCGCAGCCCCAAATTGATCACCATCATCGCACAAAAGGCAAAAAGACAACGAAAACTAAAAATCATAATAAAAAGAAGAAGCCGAAAAGAACACAAGAAAGAGCTAGAATGAGAGGCCGAAAGTCCAGGGGGAAACGTAATCAGAAAACACACCGACACACACACACAGGCCGCGCAACATCATCGATTTTCGAACAAGAAGGCAGCGCAGTGGCCGCGCAGTCGACGTCCAAGAGGCGAAAAAAAACACCTTTTGATCCCTTTTCGCTCCCACTCTGTTCTGCTCTTGCTCTCTGGCTCCCTCTCTCTTTCTCTCTCTCTCCGAGTGCGGCTCTCCCGCTCTAACACAGCATTGTTGGCAACACCAATACCTGTGCGCCTTACCTGCTGCTGCTGCTGCTGCGCAGCGGCGACTTCGAAATAAAACCAAACAAAGAGGAATGTGTGCGCGAAAGAAACCCACGAGCAACAACAACAACAATGGTAACAGTAACAACAACAGCAGCCCAAGCAATGGCAACAAAAACACCAACAACAACACCAACTGAGGCTGGGAGCTCCGACGATGTCTGCACAACAACATACAGGGTGTCCACTGTACAGGCCAGCCAACTGTAACAGTGCTTTCAATAAATAACAACAAAGAAGGGGTAATAAAACTTGAGTTCTTTAAAAAGAAACAAATAGAAACCAGTGCTCACTTTAACTAAGATGGTTACTTATTTACAGTTAATTGGTTAACCAATATCAGTAATATTACCTTTAGACATTACATAATATTAAGAGGGAGTTCCTGTTAATAAATAATAACATTTAATTATTTTTAATTGATTACTAAATTCGTCTAGCCTGACTATAAAATTCATAAGCTAGTCTTTAAATGAATATGTTTGTTATTAACAAATTAATTTCATAGTACTGCACATAATGCCAGTGTTTAAACATATTTTAGAGTTATTTCTTATGAGTTTAATTACTTGAGCTTTTTCTGGCAATATATTAATAGGTTAAAAAGATTAAATATATTAAGGATTAAAGATAAAAACAACTAAAATTGACTGATATCTTTCCCAACTGAAAATATACAAAATATTTTTAATATTTCTGCACAATACCCTAATTCATAATTGAGTAAGAGTACCAGAGATCTCTTGGAAATATTTTACATAATATCCTAACTATTCTGCACTTCCCTTACTAAAAATTTGAAACCAGTATTGTATTAAGACCTAATTAAAAACCAATTTAAAGAGTATTTTCGAGATACCAACCCTCGGGAGTACTCTCTAAAATTTCAAAAGTGCACTTTTAGTATCCCAAAGTGAGCAATAAAATAGTAAGATCCTAAATTCACACTTTTATAGCCTTCTGTTTGGAAATCCAGCTATTGTTTTTAGATCCGCAGTAATGTCTGACCTTTATAAGCCCGAAATGCACCGAAAAAAATTAAGGCAACCAGCTGGTTGTTAATCTTTTTTTTTGCCCCATTTGCATATCCATTGGATCTTTTAAAATATAATTTTAAAATGATTATTATTGAAATAATTATTTCAAATTGATCTTACAAAATGTGGAATTCTGACTAATATTAATAATAAACCTAATAAAAGTTGATTTTTTTCCCATACTCAATTCAATATTGGTAACATGGGTTTAATTTTTATGAAAAAAAGGATTAAAGAAACCCTCATTATTTGTAAATAAGTTATATTTTCGTATAATATTTATGATAAGTTATCCTCTGCTAAAATAGATTTGTTGTATCTTCTTTATTTAGA
>JAEIIF010041100.1:0-10032 GCA_018874455.1 Drosophila trapezifrons
TCGCCGATCGTTCGTCCAGATTTCCGTCCAAGTGTCTTCGTTTCGGATTGAGATTGAGCTTGAGATAGGGGAGCGGGGATGGGGCAAGAGCTTCGGGGTTTTTAGACTAAATGATATTTTTTGGCTGAACCTTCTCGCAGAGAACACAACTCTACACGACATGGCGGCACACAAGACCGGGCTTCGAGCATAGTTTATTTAAGTTATAGTTTAGTTAAACATAGTTCATTCGTTGTTTGTTGGTGGGGAGAGAGTGCATTCCATGTGGACAGTGGACAGTATCTGTTATCTGTAAGCAAACGAATCCGCGACCCATTTCAACAAACAAACTAAGTAAGCGGATCTCAGCGAAATGATATTTTTGCAATACCAGATATAAGCAATCGATTGATCAGTATCTTTCAAATAGAGTTCTTTAGTTAATCGGTTTTTAGTTAAAAGTTTGAGTTCTCAAAAAGGTTCTCAAGCAAAAAATATCATTCCGAGAAATATATGGGTCTAACAGTAGTATATCGAAGGTGAGTTCGGGGGGTTTTGGGTGGCTTAGTGGTTGGTTGGGTGGCACAGACAATAGCTAAGAAAGTTAAAAGTTGAGTGTGTGTGGAGTGGATTCTTGTGGGTGGTTTTTGGTCGTGACGGTCATGACTGAGCGTTTCCTGTGTGACGGGTGAGCGAGCGATAACGATAACGATAACGAGAACGAGCTTCAAGATGGTGACAATACGCATGGACAAACCGAGGGTGAAAAATATACTGTTATATCGTGATAGTGGTGGTGGTGTAACGATGCAATTCGATAGTCGATAATCGATTATCTATGGATGGAGTGAGTGAGTTTGGGTGGGTGTGAGCGTGACAGTGATATCGATATAGTGAGAGTGAGAGAACCAAATCAAACACAAATCAAAGCAGTTAGCAAAAAAGTCAAATCATACAATACAAGACAAAAAACTTCTTTCTTTCTTTTCTTTTTAGTTTTGTTTTCTTTTTGTTTTTTAGTTTTAGGTTTCTTTTTCTTTAATTGATTTCTTTCTTGCGGATAGGATAGTGTCTGTGAGGACGACATCCATTAGCACTAGATGATGTTCTTTCATGTGCGGTTTCGTTTTCATTTCACAAGTATTATCCCAAACTCACTTGTATTGAAATCTGTCTCATAAGTATCTTTTGTAATTACGTATGGGTTGAAATATTGAGGGAGTGGCGGTTTGAACGAACGAAGCGAAAGGAGTACAAGCAAGGTGTACTGCAATACATAACAGTTATCATATATTTCGGATATTCACATACAGTATTGTATACATATAATGGTATATATTAAGTTGAATAATTACAGAAGGAACTGCTCAAGACGAGGCTCTGGTGCAACAGATGGAAGTTCATTTTGAGTTTGAATTTGAATTTGAAAGCGGAATTTTGAAAGATATTCATTCGTTCGAATTCGGTTCGAATGGAAGCAAAGATTGGGCTCTATTGCAGCATCAACGCCTCGCCGATTCAGTTCTGGGAACATTGGAGTATTTATATATATATATTGAAGGGAATTCGAGCGATCATTGGGCGCGCACTTGGCGCACTTGTCAATGAGGATCAGTGGAAGAAATTGAAGAGAAAGCGGAAACGGAAGTGTGGGAAGTATAGATCGGAAGTACATATAGATAACGATAGCATTTAAAAGGTTCCCTAACTTGTGTCGAGTTGCTGGCTAGCTCTGGGGATTTGCTGATTGTCGATCTGAATTGACTTGAATAAGAAGCGAACCAAAAAGATTGTTGATTTTTCAAATGAACATAGAAGGCGATAGTTAGATAGTGATAGAGATACGATAGAGAGAGAGAGAGATAGGGAGAGATAGAGGCAACAGAAGATAGTATGATCAACTAAGAACTGCTTCGATATATATTGATATATAACTTGTATTTGATATCGTAACTTCGAGTTAAGAAGATATGGGGCGGGACAGAGAGAACGAGTTGGAATTAGAATTGATTTGGTTTAGTTTGGTTTGGTTTAGTTAAGTTAAGTTAGTAAGTACTTAGCAAAGTTGTTGTAATTAGTAAACATAGTACGACGTACACAGATAACATTTATGTTAACAACTTTTGTCACTTTAGAGTTTTGGATATTGTTTGACTTGGTTGGTTAGACTAATACTTTATTTAAGTTTAAGTTCGGTTTGGTTTCTTTTTGGTTTTCGGTTATCGGTTTTTGGCTTTGGTTTGTCGGGGGATTATATATGCGAACAATTTAGCAATGTGTGTGAGTAATATAATCGTAATAGATATGTATATATATAGATAACAACAATAACAATAATATTCATGAATATATAGATGTAGATACATAGATATGTATATATACTGCTATATATACATATATATTTTCAAGGCGTGTACGTATATGTAAATCATATTAAGTAGTTTGTTAATTATTCGTTTGGTTTTTTGGTTTTGACAAATTTGAATATATATTTGCATTTGGTAAGTATGTTTTAAATGCAATCGCTACCTAACAAGGGGATTGCATCAGATACTTGGGGCAATGTCTCAGCTACAAGGTTGAGAAACACTGTGAGCGATAGAAGAATTGTAACTCCTGAAACAAAAGAATTTCGTTTTCGTTTTGAAAAATACAATAACAACCACACAAAATCAAATGACACAATCAAAATGGAAATCATAAAGCGTACGTTTATGTATGTATCGGTAGTATATCGGTATCTGTGTGTTATCGTGTGTAATCGTGAGTAATCGTGTGTAATCGTGAGTAATCGTGTGTTATCGTGTGTTATCGTGTGTTATCGTGTGCTGGCGTGTGTAATCGTGGACATATCGAGGACTTCAGAGAGGTATGTAGGTTCAGTAGTTGGGCGGTTTAGGTTCTGTATCTTTGTATCTGTTCGGGGTTCTGTTTTCCGTAGCTCCTTCTCGGGGCTGACCAATTTGGAGTTTGGACAGTGGATACTGGTCACTGGAGACTGGAGACTGGACACTGGAGACTAGACACCGGATACTGGAGACTGGAGACTGGACACTGGAGACTGGAGATGTTCTTTGGCTATTTAGTATTACAATTTATAGGTTTCTTTGATCTTGATCTCGGAATGAAGTGTGAATGAGTATATGCCTGAGTATGCTGCGAACTCAAAAAAGTCCAACTGGAACTGGGGCGGGGGAGGGTTCAAAAGAACACAAACATATATATATATATTGATATAAAGAAATCAGGCGAAGCTCTCTCCAAGTTGACCCCGCTGAAATGCTGTGACGTTAAATCTCTGAAAGTATCCCCCTTTATGGCGCTTAGAACCTGGACAGAATGGGCACAAAATGTTCACAACATCTCAGGGTATTAATTTTTTGTTTTTTCTTTTCTTCTTTTTTTTTTTTGTGGAAAAAATATCCCAACTTTTCGAGAGCTCAACGGTTTGGGGGGCGGGAGTGAAGAGGGTAGGAAGGCAGGGGGCAAAGCAGGGGCAGGGCTGGAGGGAGCATCCCTCCAACTTTGACCCATTAGTAAAGCGAAGGAGGGACAGGAAAAAAAACTTTGAAAGTAGCGCAAGTTTCACTCGCTCTGAGAATATTTGTAAATTGAACTGGAAGTCGACTCAAGGCGCGCTCCCCACCACTTGCACTACGTGTTGCCAATTTGCCACGCCCCCCTTATGCCCGCCTCATTTAATTTGCTACGTGCCACGAGAGCGACAGAGAAAGCCAAGGCTAAATGGGCATTACGAAGGGGGAAATTCGCACATCGCAGCATGCAAATCATTTGTCAAGTCTTCGGGGGGGTTGGAGTTTGGGGGGAATTGTTACGGATTCGGATACGGTTTCGGTTACGGTTACGGTTACGGAACGGGTTAATATTCTAGATATACATGACATAATATGAACGCATGATGGGCTCGACATCATGAACGATACGATATTATGTGGAGTTGCAACTCTACCATCTGATCAAATGGATCTGCATAAATGCAAGTTCAAATGTTGCTTCGATTTTTTTTTTTTTTTTGGGTTTCGTTTTTAATGGTTTATCGTTTAGGCTTCGGTTCGTTTAGCGCTATATATGGTTCTATATATGGTTTCGAGAGGGTTCGGTTATTTAGATGCCAGGAGTTTACGGGTTGCAAAAGGTTCTTGGTTTTGCGGCTTGCAGTTTAAAAATATATATAGATACATTTCCAGGTTTTTGTTGTTTGTTGTTGAGCGGAAAGAGCTAGATTAGATCAGTGTTGACAGGTTGGTAATTGGTAGTTGGTTGTTGGTTGTAGGTGTGAGAATTCGGTTCGAGTTTCTTGCGAGTAAGTAGGTGCAAGTTCAAATAGTTCTTGCCGGAGCGAGAAAGGAGAAATAGTAGTAGCTATTTTGGGTTATTGGCAAACTGGATAATATACTGAGTTAGAGAGCGATAGAAAGAGTTGTTGTTAATAGAGAGAGAGAGAGAGTGTAAGCTTTGGACTCCTTTAGGTTTTAGCCCCAAAATGATTTTTTAATTGGGATTAGATTCATGCGCTCGTGTGGCGGCGTTCGACAAAAGTTCTGGTTGTTCTTTTTCGTGGTGGTTTTCGGTGGTGTTGTTCTTGTTGGGGATTGGGTGGTTCCGTGGTTGGGTGGTTCCGTGGTTGGGTGGTTCAGTGGTTCGGTGGTTCGGTGGTTCGGTGTACTTACGTCTGTTCGGCGTGTTGTCTATTTACAGTGTTCGGTTTCTTGTGGGTGATCGGTGGTGGTGGTGGTGGTGTCGAAATATATGTAGTCATATATGGTTAATATAGAGATGCTTAGATATTCCTAGGCGGGCTCATTTGTACAGCTCAAGCGATACAAACTCGTTGTTCAAGCTATACCTACCGCGAGACCTCTACTTAAACGGGGTTTCGTGTGCTCAGGGATTGGATTAATGCCCGTGTTCCCTGGTTCCTAGCTAGAGCTCTAATCCAAGTATCAAAGTGTCATTGTATACAAACCTCTACGATGACTAACTATATATATATATATATAGAAACGAGTTACAGGCTAGGTAATTACTCTACTTTGGCAGCATTCTGTGGTCTCTGGTTGTGGCGGTGGTGGCGGCGACTATTGCAATTAACATTCGATTTGGCCGCAGAGGAAATGGAATGGGAATTGCATCCCAAGGACCTGCATCTGCGGCCAAATCACACCATTACACAGAGTCCTGCCACCACCTTTTCTCTTGTTCTATTTATGGTTTTTTCATGTTCAGGCAACAAAAAAAAAAAAAACAACAAAAAAATGATGAAAAACTGCTGGTTAACTCAGCTTTTTTGTTAGTTAGTTTGTTTTTGTTTCTGGTTTGCTGTTTCTTTTTGGCTTTGGTTTTCCTTGCTCCTGTTTGTTCCTCTCTCTTTTTTTTTTTTTTTTGGTAGCGAAAAAAGGTGGTTCGTTGGATTTTTTATGGTTTCTCTTTTTAGATATTTTGTGTATATATATACAGTTGTGGCTAGATTTAAAATACATTTTCTTTAATTGCATTTCTGTCTACGTTTTTGATGCGGTTTTTTTGGAAATGCTGCTATGCTTTTATATGCTTTTATAGTTGGAATGATTATTTGGCAGTTGAACGGGAATGAGCGGGGGGATTGGACTCGTCCCAGCGTGATGATGAGAGGGCGCACACTAAAGGACAAGCTTATTTACAGGATGATCGGGGTTAGTCGCTTCCATCTTGGGTACTTTTTAAAACACAGGGTTTCTTTTTTTTAGGTGTTACGGGGGGTTTTATTAGCAGGCTAAGGAACGGAACTGAAACAAAACGATACGATCGATAAACAATAGGGGGGATCAGCTAGAGGCACACGTAGATAAGCAAACGAATCCAACAAACAAACAATCGAACAAACGAAGCAACAACGAAACGACAAAAATAACTGAGGAACCGATTATATAGTGGCAGCAAGGACACGGCTTTATTATTGGGCAAACACAGCAAAATCGAAACGAAAAACTCTCGTAATTGTATTTGTACTTAGTACTTGGTACTTTGTGGCTGTAATTGTGATTGTGGCTGTGACTTGATTGGTAACTGAGTAACTGGGTAACTGGGTGAGTGTGTGTTTGTGTGGCCAAATACCAATTATGTCAGAGCTATCGGAGACCCTGCTGAGGTCCCAGATGGGATATATAGTAGTAGTCGGTGGTTAGCAAAAAGATATTAGAAAAGACTGGCAAGACTTAAGGAGGTTATGTTTAGTTTAGTTTAGGAAAAACGAGAGAAACGAGAAGAAGCTTAAGGGAAGAGAGAGTGAGAGCTCCTCGAACTCCTCGACTCGAGTACCTTATAGGGTACTGGGTACTGGCAAAGGAGCTCTGTGTGGTGGTTGGTTGGTGGTGTGTTCTAGTTCGGGTTACATATAGAGTACGTGTGTGGCTAGACTATCCAACATCCAGTTGCTCGTGGTGGAGTCCAGAGATTACAGAGAGATATAGACAGATCTAGTGGCAAACATACGGAGAGTTACGAGTTATTGATCATTCCTCATTCGTGTGTGAAGTGTGAATGGGGATCGGGATCGGAAGTGTGAGAGCTAAGTTAATTGGTATTCGTATTCGTTTCGGATCGGTATCTTGGGGTTAGTATTCGTGGCTTGTTAAAGTTTATGTTTCGGTTTTTGGTTTCGGTTTCGGTTTCGGTATTTTTTTTTTTTTTTTTTTTTTTTGGTTTTCTCAGTTTATTGCACTACTGTAGCAAAACTAATGATTAACTAAAAACAGCATTAGCACAGCACGACTTTCTGTTTGGTTTTTGTTTTTTATTTTTTTTTTGGCACTGTTAGTAGTGGTGGACAGCCTCGGTCCGATGGAAGCTATATAGCTTAGCTTATATTGGTTAGATTAGCGTGTTCGTGTGTACCTATAAGAGGAACAGCGTCCGACGTTGTCGGCATGGACTCGGCGACAAGGTTTAGAAATACTGTTAATGATAGTAGTATAGTTACGCCTGCAACAAGAGATACAATAAATATAAAACGCAATTTAAATCAAAGTCGAACGCAAAACACATTGGAAAACTGAAAGATTCAAGTTTACGTAATAAGTTTGTTGTATTATTAGTATTTATCGACAGAAATTAAGGAAACGTTTACACATTTTACTCATCGGTTTAGGTTTTATTATATTTTTGATTTAACTCCTTTAACGGGATTTGGAATGGTTCATGGAGTTTATTAAGGGGGTTTTTTATTTAATCTTTAATTGAGCGGGACAGCTGGGACTTTAAGACTTTAAGAAGAGTGTTGTCCTTTTTCCAGTTAACTAATTTGAATACTCTTTCATTCGTTTTAATAATTGAAAATGTAAGAAAAGGAAAACACTCGTTAAATGTTTGGATTAAAGTAGTTTTACTTTATTTTTCAACGGAACAGAGAACATGCATAGACTGACTATCGTTAGAAGCAGCGTTGAATATATTTTTTAAGGGGATTTAGCTTTATATTCTTTTTTGGGGTTTGAGCTTAAACTCTTTATAGTTAAATCCAGCTAAGCCTCATTTCGCTACCCTCGCTGCTTGACCTCACTTGATAACTCGATAACTTGATAACTCGATGACTTGATAACTTGATAACTCGATAACCTGCTTGGACCTAACTAACTAACTCAGACAGCTATGCATAAGGTCTTTCTGGGGGAAGTTTACACCGCTGAAAAAACTCACAAAATTCATTTAAGCATTTGATATAAAGATCTCTTGTTTGTGGAATGTTCTGTGTCTGGATCAAGGGGAATCTCGGCTGGCATACTCACCCAGGGTCAGCTTCTCGCCCGAGTCCGGCGGCAAGGTGAAGCCCAAGAGGGCCATCGATGAGATTAGCACGCATGGCACGATTAAATTGAAAAAATAATATAATGTACGGCGGCGAATTTGTATAGTAAAGGTGATATCGACATATGGTTCTGGGCAGCAGGCGTAGACTATCGTATTCTTCTTTCCCGGCATGGCTGAACGATAGAAGTCAGATATTAGTGAGCATCGGGCAAGGATTATAGGGACTCCAGACAGAGGCACAAACATAGACGCATGTACATACAGACACACAAGGACACACATATGTACAACAGATATATACAGATCCGAAATCGAGATCATCTAGGTATGTACAATAATCGTATAACTAAATCACAGAAATCAAGAGCAAAGGCAAATCAAAAGGGTCTATGAAGCAATTTTTTCGGTCTCGCAAGCAATGTGATAAATAATAAATATTTTTATAATTTTTTTTTCGGTGTTTTGAGGTTATGCTGATTAGACATTTACAAATGACAACGATCAAACGAAATAACAGTTAGAGAAATAAGCGTAATGAGGTTTGTTTACTAACCAAGCAAGTACCACTCGCCATTTGTTATGAAATCGGAAAGATCCCCTCCATCTTCGGAATTCAAAACCAAATCCAACTGATTTTTAAACGATATTTTTTTTTTGTTTTGTTCATGGGTTCATAGAGAATCGAAATCAATTTGCAATTGGCAAATCAATTTGTACATATATTTTTTTTATTTTTTGGTGGTTGGTCATTGAGTTTTGAGTTTGAGTATTCGTTTTTTTTTTATTTGGAGAAAGAGAACATTTAAGATTTTAGTATGTTGTTGAAGTTTTTTGTTTTTTTTTTAGAGATTTTACAATAAGCCACATTGAAACAACATTTATGTACAGATATAGCATGTGTTCGAGGTGTACGAAAGAGAGAGAGAGAGAGATAGAGAGCGAGCAAAATATATAGAGTTTTTCTTTTCTTCTCAAGTCCTTTTGAGATTTATTTTGTGAATATATATTTTGTGGGTGCAAAATACGTGGGAAATAAAAGCGCTGTAAATTATAGTTGTACTCAAAACATCCTTATATTTCGTTTATTTTATATCATATATTTTTTGTTGACTTTCATTAAGAGTCTTTACGTCGTCCAAAAAAATGTTTGCCTGTTGCTGATTTATTTTGGGCGTGGTTTTTGATTTTTGCCTGCTACCATGCAAAATAGTTGAAACTTCAGAAGAATTCTAGAATTTCCACACATGATTCCGTTTTGTATTTCCTTTCTTTACCTAAGTGAGGCAGTCGAACACTTCCAACACTGGCAGACAGCGTTTGAAAGTCGTTGCCATAAGAGCTGAGCTCTTTTCGGGGCGTGTGTGGGCTTAAAATATTCAACGTCCTTTAAACATTAATCTTATCTTACATGTTGAATATTTTAGCCGACACACTGGACCTCTTACAGTTCAGTGTTGTTAACAACACTGCGATCTTTTGGTTTTGAAATTCGCAAAAACGCAAAGAATTGTTCGACATGAGGTTTACGAACGAACAAATCAAAAACTTTATAGATTCGGGTGGTTTACAGAAAGATAAATAGATAGATATAGAGACAGAGAGATAGAGAGATAGAAGATTGGAAAGCATATATAAACGAAATCACAAATCCGTCCTAACCCTATACAGCCTGCACTCTACTAAACATATTGCTATAGTCAACTCTCGACGATGTTTCCCTCTCGTTTCCTGGTGCGTGAGTCTCGTGATTTTTGGCAGAAGCGTGATCGTGCACGAGTTGGAATGTGTTGGAGTATTGATGTAATATTGTATTGTTGTATTGGTGTATTGTTGTATTGGTGTATTGGTGTTTTGGTGTATTGTTGTATTGGTGTATAGGTGTATAGGTTTATTGGTGTATTGTTGTATTGGTGTATTGGTGTATTGGTGTATTGATGTATTAGTGTTTGGTGTATTGGTGTACTGGTGTACTGGTGTATTGGTGTATTGGTGTATTGGTGTATTGGTGTATTGGTGTATTGGTGTATTTGTGTATTGGTGTATTGGTGTATTGGTGTATTGGTGTATTGGTGTATTGGTGTATTCGTGTATTCGTGTATTGGTGTATTGGTGTGTTGGTGTGTTGGTGTTAGTGCTTGGTGTTAGTGTTTGGTGTTGGTGTTTTGGTGTACGTAAGCTGTGTTAGTGATGTGAGTAGCCTAGTGTAACCAGCGTTTACTGTACTATTTGGAACTAATTGCTGTTGTT